>JAODLL010080643.1:0-15662 GCA_026546735.1 Forbesichthys agassizii | reverse complement strand
CTCTCTCTCTCTCTCTCTCTCTCTCTCTCTCTCTCTCTCTCTATATATATATATATATATATATATATATATATATAAATAAAAAAATTTGGTGACACTTCTGTCTTCCAGGTTCCTGTTCAGGTCAGTCAACTTCAGAGCCAAGCCAAATGGGCCAATGCTTGTGGCCACCTACTGGCCAGACCTCCCTGCCAAGATAGATGCCGCTTATGAGAACCCCTTGGATGAAAAAACGGTCTTCTTTGCAGGTAGAGCAGCTTTCCACTATGTGTCCCATAGGTGGTGTTCCCTACTGGACAGTGGTCACATATCTAGGGCGACAGTAGATTTTATTCTAGTAATAAATTGAACGATGACATTGTGTGTGGGGGGGTGGAGGGAGGGGGGAAGTTGTGCTATACATTTGTATGAACTTTTCTTAAATAATTTCAATAATAAACTTTATGAAAACATTAATTCATTATATTAATAATGCTAATTAGAATATTATTACAAGTAGTAGGCTGATGCATTCACTACTGCTTCTATGCTTATGCACCTTAAACCCATCCTCCCCTACCTGGTCTTTACTTATTTTTACTTCGTACAGCTTATGCGTTGGCCTATGCATAGTGATCTGTAACAATGGAGTTGACATACGTAGTCAGTAAAAAGGTACCACTGAATCTGACAGTACTTTGGGTTATACTTAAAGAGTACAGCCACTTCTGAAGTGGTGTGCAGGATATGGGCACACGACAATGGTGTGTGTGCACAGAATACACTACATTGCCACCACATGCAACTGGACCTAGCAAAACAGCTAGCAAACAACCATATCACGGTAGGCTACAGCAAAGTGAGTAGTAAACAAATTTCTTGTTTCGCATTGATTGCATAGCTATCTGACCTAATAGCGTCTGGATCTAAAGGCTACTAAATAAATACATTGTTCCATCAGATGTAGAGAAATGTATTCATGTGTTTAATAACCTACTACTTCATAGTTCAGTAATACAGATTATTGACACAGGCAGGGCATGAGAGGGTCTGCACCCTCAGGTGCATGAATCTGTGTCAGGTAGGCAAGGAGGACCCAAACACACGACAGCAGTGCGGGTTTTGAATGTTTAATAAACTTCAAAGAAACAACAGACGAATACACAGAATGGAAATGACGAACCGACGAAGACGAGGCAAAATTCAGGAGCTTATAAACAAAAACACAACACAGGTCATTGGACAAGAACGAAACAATGGAGCAGGTGAAACAAATACACAATCAAAAGACATGGCAACGGGGGGCAAAAGAGAAAGTGAAAGAGAGGGGAAGAGAAGGCAAGTAGCCTAATCAGCAGAGAACCTAAAGCAGTGGTCCCTAATCCTGGTCCTAGAGGACCACTGTCCTGCATGTTTTAGATGTCTCCCTGCTCCAACACAGCTGATTCAAATGAATGGGTCGTCATCAGGATTGTAACAAGCTATTCGTTATAATCAGCTCTGTCACTATGCTCACTAAGGTTTCCATTGACAGATCATTTGAGCCAATAGGAGCTGTGTACTGCCTGCATTAGCAAATGACAGTCCGTGTTGAAAGAGAAGCCTGTCTCTTGCAAGCCAGTTGAAACCGAATGTGTTGATTAAGTGCAGCTAGTGGAACATGTGGATTTTGTCTTTTACTGAGAAAATTTTAGTCACACAGGGCAAATGCACATACATAAGATAAAAATAAAATAATATTTGAATCACAAAATTAAACACCAAATACCTACCCATCAAACAAATTCCCAAATACCCAATAATTCTGGTCCAGCCCTAGCCCTTAGCCAATCGGAAAGTAGATATTGATAGTCTCCATAGGAAAGCATTTGTATACCAGGGTTTGAGATTCACCAGGAACATTGTGCCACCAATGCTTGGGGCATATACAGTATATGCTTGGAGCTGCAAATGATCTCATCTCTAGCAGAGAAATATGTTCCTACTGTAGCAAACTTAATCTAAAGCTATCTCATTCCTGAAACACCCTCTACAGGCAGATAGAAAAAAGAAAAAAGCATCCATACACCTTGACATTTATGCACCAGAGGTGACTTTAAAAACTAATATTTACCTTTTTTTTATTTTATTAGGCAACGAGATGTGGATCTTTAAAGGTGATGAGGTGGAAAAAGGCTACCCCAGGAGGATCACCAGCCTTGGCCTACCTGCTGATGTACAGAGCATCGATGCAGCCTTCAACTTCAGGAAGAATCAAAAGACATATGTGTTTGCTGGGGACAAGTTTTGGAGGTGAGAAATAGTAATTTTGACCTAAAATGTTTATTTTATTTTAAATAAATATACTGTAAATAAATATTTAACAATTCACACACTGGTGTAAAGGATGTTGTTGGTGCATTTAATTAAACAAATCTATTGTTTTTCGATTGTGAGCCTACCCGTGACTGAATCATTGTGTACAGAAGCATTTTGTTGAAACATGTTACAGATAAATATGTTTTTTAGCGCTGTCAATAGATTTAAATTTGACTAATTGGGTATTTTCATATGTTAAAAATTGACCCAAAATAGAGATTGAGAAGTGTAATACTCTTATTGAGAAGTGTAATACTCTTATAACAAAATTCTTAGTAAAACAACTATTTTGGTTGGTATATTGTTTGGTTGCCTTATTTTGACATGCCTTATCCAGTCTTTTTTACACCAGACTCACACTGAGTATGTCATTGACTGCATTTACATGGAAGAGTATCCCAGTTACAATATCATGCTTAAAGTATATTGGTTTTTATCATATATGGGATATGGCGTTTACACAAACACTTATGAACCAGGTGAATAATTTTCTTGTATATATGATAGATAAAACATTTCCCAGTTACTGCATTCTATTTGCGCATGCATCTGATGTTTACAAGACATCTGATTCTGTCAGTGGTGTCAAGTCATACCCTTCAACCCCTGTGACAAAGTGAGACAAGAATGTTATTTTTAATTTATGAAACACTTTCTTCAAAAACCTATAATTTTTTCAGAAATAAAGTTTACACAATATATTAATTTAAATGTATATGCATCTGAAGTAGACGTTAGGTTTCATGTCTGTGTGTTCTCGCTACTTTTCCAGTCAGTCAGATGTCTTTGTCAGCCAATCAAAATTACTATTTCATTTAAATTATGTAGCTGTACCCTCCTCTTACAACCCCTTCTGAAAATATGAAGGGTGAGTTGGCGCTTTTCCTATGGGAGAATGTATGACCAATCAAATTGAGAGAAGGGGTTACGTAGCCTGTAAAACCACACACACACACAGCCTGGCTACACGTACACACACACGAATGGCGAGCCTCTAGCAGACTGTATCGTAAACCCAAATGCTGGTTTTACGATTTCAGTTTGTTTTTCAATTTAATTGTTCACATTATAGGTCAAATTAAAGGTGTAAAAAGTTCTAACATGGCTTTATCTTTGTCTCATTCTTTTACATAAAAAAAAAAAGGCATTTTAACAGGGGTGTGTATAATTTTTATAGCCACTGTATATATTTGTATCTCCTATACAGTAATGTCGAAAAAATAGACACCACAGATCTGTGCGCTAGATGGGGGGGGGGGGATTTAGTAGACTACTAATCTGGACATCGGAGCTGAAGGGTCGCCAGGTTTTTATATGGTCTAATTAATTTGATCGTGGCTAGTGAAAATTAAGCCATTTTGGTTTGGTGGAGTGTTCTAGACGATAAACTACATTAGCTCACACAACTACTCTGCATGGAAATCTCCAGGATTGACTACTGCCTGCAACACTCACACAGTTACGTTACAATATTTACATTGTATGTGTACAGAGGTTTACACATAGAGATATACCGCTGGCATTTAATGTGTTCCCAGGTACAATGAAGAAACAAAGAGCATGGATCCAGGATTCCCTAAACTTATTGCTGACTCCTGGAATGGCATTCCAGATGGAATTGATGCTACCTTCTCTCTGAATGGCATTGGTAAGGACTTACAACCTACTAGATTTGTAATGCATTGATCTTTTAGATTTTACCACTTTAATTTAGTGCTTTGTTCACATATTATGTTGTTTGAACTCGCTCATTTGTGCACATTTGTAATTTCCCCATGTCAATTTCCGAAAGAGTACTGGCATAAAGCTATTTGTGAAATGTATGCAACAATAAGAAGCATTTTTATCACATTACTGTGAGAGTTATAACTTTATAGGATCATGGAAATGGGAACAATAATCCCATAATGTAGCAATTTCTGATAAGGCATGCACTACGGTAGCATTTTTCGACAAGGCAGTATAAATCGTCAGAATACCGGCACCAGAGCCACTAAAAAAGTTGGCGGTCACTGTTACGCTCTACTGCGAAGCCATTGGCATTCCTGTTGAAAGTGGTGTTCACCTCTTTGTTTATGTTCCTATTTACAGAGACAGTGTATTAGCCTACAATTAGCTGTCTTAAAACAGCTTAGCTTTAATGGTAATTGACTATAGTTATTATTATGGTTATTTAAAGGTATTTACTTTGAAACATTTCTACATCTGTTTGTAGTAAATACACTACCATTTAGTCGTGATTCTACAGCCAGAGGGTAGAATACAATTTCTTCTTTGTTTGGTGACACACTCTGTGATGGTGTACAGTGTTATGCATGTGTCACCATGTTCTGATTGTGTGTACACTTAGCATGAAGTATTGTAAACAGGTAAACAGACCAGTTCGCATAGAGCCAGTCTGTGCCCCAATACAGAGAGCAATCTGTGCTAGGTGGTTCACATATTGAGGTGGTGAGCTCTTTAGTTGTCTTGGCTGTCTTGCCTGATTGGCCTCAGTAGGCCTGTGATGTCACATCCTTCTGCATGGGCTACTGGGCCTGTTTTATGAAGGTGTAGTTTTGATCGTCCAGGTTCACAATGTAGTGTTCTGTTCATGTTTTATACAGTTGGTTCTCAAAAAGTCTGGACACTGATGAGAAATGCTTTTCATGGGGTTTTAATAATCATTTTTTGTTCTGCTTAATTAATATAATTAAAAAGAATATTTTTATGCTAGAATGCTTTTTGTTTGTTTGAACACAACTTTTCTGTTTGCATTTTATGGCATGAACAAATATAATAGATTTGATGCTTATTTCTTAATGTAGTATATATTTCTATGCTATGTTTTTCAGATTACAGCTACTTCTTTAAAGATTCCCACTATTTCAAACTTGAGGATAGCAGTTTGAAGATTGTGAAGTTGGGTGAAATAACAAAGGACTGGCTGGGCTGTTAAACAATGCAGAAACGCATAGCGAGATGGCCATTGACCTCATGAAGACACAGCCTGCTGGATGTCACCATATTGCTTGCCATCGTAGGGTTTCAGTCAAGCAACCCCACACCCTCATGACCGTCAGTGTACCATTCAGTCTGTATAACCAGCCCCAGCTTCTTAGAAACAGTGCTTTCTGCCAGAGCTGAACCGACTGAATATTTTGTTATTTTTTTTATTTGTAATGATGATGAAAATGTATGTTATGTACCCCATTTATATTGGTTTGTTTAGATTTGATTAGTTAAAATCTCAGACATCAGGTATGTCGACATGGCATTTTAGAAAACAGTGCTATATTGTGCTGTGAGACATTGCCATTTTATTTTAATTTGATTCTCAAAGAATGCTTTAACCTTTGTAGGGAATGTGATGGCTACAGGAAATGCGATGACTCAGAATACAGTGTATACGATACATCTTTTTATATTTCTCATTGTTTTAATTAACCCACAATTGTGTCATCATTGTGAAAAACATTTAGAGAATGTATGTCAACCGAAAATGGTGCTTCAGAGACTTTTTCTTTTAGTCCTTTAAAGCCTAAAGTTTGTTCTATGTAACTGTCTTATGGGACTATGTTATCTGCTTTGGATGAAAAAAGGAGGGTATTCATGGGCCACATTATTTTTTAGTTGGTTAGCACTTTGTGTAGGACTATTGGGGATCTATTCTAAATGGAGACCATATTATTGTCTCCATACTGTATGTAGGCTACTCCCTATATTAAAGAAAGATTATAGGCACAGGTTGCCTACTGGGACTATAGGTTTTCTGCATAATGGAATAGTGACAAGAGTACCACAATAGTTTTTTTTTTTTTTTCTCATACACCTTTTTATGTTTTGCTTTTTCACTGTTCATTCATTATTATTTTTTAAACTCTTTTCAACAATAAATATGAATGATCAATATACACTAAGACTATTACACAATATGCGTGGTATGCCTCATGGTTGATACAATACAGATCTGTTTTTTTGGCATTCAATAGGCCTACTAGCTGTAAATACTTGTTAGTAGGTCTACGCTCCACGGTACTGTAGCCCTAGTGTGTATTATGAAAACTACATTTATTGCGCCATCGTATGGACATTTGGTGAAATATAATTACACAACATTTCGTCATCACGTCACGTTACGCCCAACATCAAATGTGTCTTTTTAGTATAATGATACAGCCTGTCGAAAGAAGCATAATGGAACGGCCATGTCAAAAATACACTGTAGTACAGTCTGCTATGCCAATTTAAAAGCTAAAGTCAAAAGGGACCGAGCGAAGGTGTCTGGGTATTCGCCTATTGGTGGATATTCAACGATATTCAGGTCTTTTTCCTCCAGATAAATAGTCGCAATAGGGCCTATCTGGCTTATCCGACGATACGTGCTTTATCTTATATATTAAATAGCTATGCTACCCAGACCTGTGTAGCTATAGGTTACATCGTCAGCCGATAATAGTACGACTGAGTTGGGAGGAAACGGTCCCTACGACCATCTATATTATTTTGTAATAATGTCGCAATGTTTGTAATAAGGGCACAAGTAAAGTTATTTTTAAAGGACATGAACATATTGGTCATGAATGCATAACGCGAATTATGCTATGCTCTACCCAATGACTACTAGGCTACCACCGACTTATTACGGAGAAAGGACTCTGCTGCAGCCTGTTGTAGGAGGGGCCGAAAGCAATACGGATTACAGCTCTTCTCATGTTCTCTTCGTCCTGCTGTTGCAGTCTGTCAACATGAACAGATATGAGAGATTGACGCAGGTCGGGGAAGTTGAGTGATAGCAGAGACCCGTCTGAGATATTTGTCACAAAATGCCGCCGCAGAGAGTGTTCGCCTTACCGAGGCAACAGTCGCTGCTTCTGCCCGAGGTCATAAATCCGTTTGTTCAAGATACGAATTTTACACCGGCTGATATAATTAAAGTGAGTATTATACGTTTCTGCTTGTTCCTCTTTTGTACTTAGACTAAGATTGAGTTTAGATATCACTAACTCACGGCTCGCGCCGTCCACCTCCGCGGTCACACGCGCCTGCGTCATTTTTCTTAGAAGGGCCTATATTATCCTATGAACAACAAAATAAAAAGTATGCCGTTGATACTTATTAATGCAATGCATTAATACAATGCAATGCATTAATTTTATTTTGCACTCTTGCTAATATGCTGGCAGCTATAAACACTGGGGGCCGACTTTTTTATGTCTCCTAATGTTCATTGGTGCATGCGTTGGCTATTTAACCCTAAAGTAGTGTCTATCCGTCTGTGTTTTTGTGCGTATTCTCTCCAGTGTGTGCTCCGTGGCATATTCCTGGTGCCCATCCGTGGCATTCTGATGTCGCTGGTGCTCCTGGTGATGTGGCCAGTGGCAGTCGTCATCACCTTCATGCACCCTCTGAAAGGAGCTGTGGAGCCCTTGACTGGATGGAGACGGTAACTAGGACACAAGCACAAGCAGTGCGCAGCCTATCATGAAGACAGAACAGACAGAACTATTAGTGTAGGACCATCCAATTAAAGCACCCTGTAGGCCTACTCTTTAATTCTGTAAATCCACAAAACCACACTGTTAAAATATTATAGTGAAGCAAGCTGAAGAACAAATATCTGTCTATCTTTCTGTCTGCATGCATTTTTATTGCAGCACCTGTGGTTCATGTTGTGGCTTGTACAGAAGGCACACACACATGCACTCTCTCTATCTACCATATATATAGCTTCTCTTGAGTTTAGCTTGTTAGACAGGAAGTGGTCTTCAATAGAAGCTTTCACAGAGACATTATTAGCTCACCAACATTAAGGAAATGATTAACTTTAGAAGTGAGCTATTGCAAGTTAGGTACAGTATTGTAATTATAATAACTATACATCAGGTTGTCTCAAACTCTCAATGTCGTTGCTGACTTGCTGTACGCTTTGTATGATATGAAGTAGCATATTACATACCACTTAAAGCAATGACAAATCAAGCAAAGTCATTTCTTTACGACATATTTTACTAATCATATGGTTCTTATAGTGGGAGGGCCAAGCCTGCTAAACCCTGGGAACTCTGAATTCAGTTCTGCCTGTCTCCCAGGTTTATGTGCCGATGGGTGATGGCTGCCATTGGCAGGGCTTACTACTTTGCCATGGGCTTCAAGGTGGTGGTGAAGGGTACGCAGGTCAGTAGCAGCCAGGCCCCCATTCTGGTCGTGGCCCCCCACTCCACGTTCTTTGATGGGATAGTGTGCATTGTGGCAGGTCTGCCCTCAACTGTGTCCCGCATGGAGAACCTGGCTACGCCTGTTTTTGGAAGTGAGAATCCATTCTATACTTTTGTTCTGTCATAATAGGGTTGGGATGTTGTGGTTTACTCATTGCGAAGTCCGTTCTGGTAAACGTGTTTGTGTTTGTAGGAGGGTTGGGAATAATGTATGTGATGCGCACTGTAGCTCACATGTATTGTCTCTACAACCCTTAGCCTGGTTCTGCCCGACTATTGCTCTCAGATCAGTTTTCTTCACTGACATTGTAGTCTGGAACACCAGGCCTTGCTACATTAGACCATAATAGTGATACATGTGACTAGTGATTGATTCCCAACTGCTAATTTACACTACCATTCAAAGGTTTTGAGTCACTGGACAGGACTGATGCTCCAGAATGTGAGCTCCACATTGCCTCAATCACAAATGTGTAATTTTGTATAATAACGTGTCTAATGTGTATAATGTATATGATTAAACACTTACATTTGAAGCCACCAAAAGGTGGGGAAAAAAACACAATATATGTGATTGTCCTTTTTAAATACGCTATTCTGAGGTCTTACTCAGTTAAAGCATCTAATGTATATTTCAGGTATTATGGTTAACTTACCAGGTTTATTGGTTGTACATTCACATGTTAACTCATTGTGGTTGAAACTTGTTTTTAAGATTGTGTGTGTGTGCGTGTGCGTGGAGGGTGTGTGCGTTGCCTGCAGCCCGTCTTGGTGTCCCGCCAGGACCCTGACTCCAGGAAGAACACTATCCGGGAGATAGAGAGCAGAGCCAAGTCAGGAGGCCTCTGGCCACAGGTCTGCATTCATACACTTGACTGTTTGTCTCCTTTCACCTGCACACACACCTCCAAAATAATTCTTACTTCAACAAATATCCTTTTTGGAATATAAGCAGATAAACTGCCCATCTAATAAAATAATAATATATGATTCAACTGTATACAAAGAGTATATTTCATTCATTTTTCTCTAACTTTTACAATGGTGAAACATCAAATGTCGCATGAGGCTATCATAAAGATTGGTTTATAGGTGCTGATTTTTCCGGAGGGGACCTGTACAAACCGCTCATGTCTTATCACGTTTAAGCAAGGTGGGTGGTTGAACCTGAGGGCCCATGTTATCTGTTATCTGGTCCAAAGAGATGTGTTTTACATGATAGAGCAAGCAGCTTTTTCTCATCTAACCCTGTTTGCCTCAACAGAGACAAACCTATAGTGAAACACAAGACAACAACAAAACAATGCACAGTCACACTTTGCATGTGGTCTCTAGATGAATTATTTGGCTATACTGTAGCACAAAGAGAGTCCTAGAGACGTGCAGACAAAACATTCTATGCCACCAAATGCAAATGCTGAAGACAGTAGAGCACACTGCAGGATAGGGGTGCACAATATATTGACTCAGTATCGTTATTGCAATATCACATATCATGATATGTTCATATCATATTGAAAATGTAGCAGGAAGTGCAATATTCAGTTTATTTATTGGCGAGATGCCTCCATTGGCCGTTTGATTTAGACAGAGCAGTACGATGTGTGGAGGAGGAAGCTAATGACATAATGGGGATCGAAGAGGAAACATTAGTGGCCAAAAAGATGCCTCCTTGGAATAACTGTTGTTATACCAGTCCAATATGACTCAAGTGAAAATGTGTTGTTTAGATATGTTATGAATATATTTTGAACATTTTCCCATAACCTTTGTGTTTTTACTTATGTTTAAAAATATCTAAATTTATATCGATATTGCAATTTTCATGATCAATATCGCAATATCACATTTTATCAATATCGTGCATCCCTACTGCAGGAGCAATACGTTTTGGTGCTTATACATCGTACGTTGCCAATATGAACTCTTCTGTAAAAGGTGTATGATATTATGTTGTGCTGAAGGAGAGCGAATGAGCTGTTATCTTGTTTCAGTGAAGTTCACATCTCAAACAAATTGTAGATAATGTTTACAGTTCTGTTAATTTATCACTGTAACAACTTTACTGTGCAAGTGTTCTCAAATCAAAGAACATAAAAATGCATTATAATAATTATTTTGAATAAGAATATTTAGAGTACTAACTGACTTATATCAATCTCTCTCACTCAATCTTTCTATATCTATCTCTGTCTGTCTATATATATATCATCAGGAGCCTTTATCCCAGGTGTTCCAGTACAGCCTGTGCTTTTGAGATATCCCAACAAACTGGTAGGGCTGTCCATCCTAAATTCCCTTTGTGCCATATACCTAGTAGATATACAGTATATATCTGTATTTCCATATTTAGCATATGTATGCAGATTTGAGTTCCAGGGGGTGTGCTTTCACTCCTGTGAACTCCAGAATTGCACATATTTACACTCTATGTATAACCCCCATGTTACAGCATGTTCATTATTTGTTGTTAGAACAGTTGACTGACTAGAATTGATTTTGTTACAGGACACAGTAACTTGGACTTGGCAAGGTTTCAGTTCGTAAGTATCAGAAGTTTTCTACCAATTTAGTTTGAGCAAAACGTAGTATATACCATATGCAGTTGCTACATTGCAAAATAATGAATGTTGTCTATGACGTTAAATCTCATCTTGATCTTCATTATCAAGACTCTACATATTGTAATAGAGATAAACAGGGACATCATGTAACTCACCCCACAGTGTCTTTCTAGAGTGTAATGTAAAATATGCCATGCCATATGTTTTTTTCTTTGGTGAGAAACATTGTTATGGGACGTGACCAGGGTTTTCTCTTTTACTAACTGTTGCTTTCTGACCACACAAAGGGGAAGGAAGTGTTAGCTAAGGGCCTTGGATCTGAGACATCTGCTTTGAAATTACATTTGGAAAGAATGACTTCCCAGATGTGTCAATGTTTCATGTAGATTTATGTAGATTTTTTGGGTTTATTTATTTGTTTTGATCTGTTTTCTAGGAAGATGTTACTGCTTCTCACCTTGTCCCAGTTTTACACCACAGTAGAAATAGAGGTAGGCCTAAACCATATAATAATAATAATAATAATAATAATAATAATAATAATAATAATAACAACAACAACAACTAGAAGGTGTATGGCAGTTTCTGAATAAACTGAATGGGCTAGCAATTATGTTATTATATGTTTATTTTTATTATTATTTAATTGTGAATGTGGATATAAGTGAGTAGACTTATGTGTGTGTAGTTATATGTGTGTATGTCTTTTTCTGTATATGTATTTAGACTTGTGTGTGTGTGTATGTTTGTGTGTCTGTCTTGACAAATAGGCGTTTGCTGACTGAATCGTTTCACTTCACCTTTATTCTGATAGGCATCGGAGCGATATTTCTCATTAATTTAAATTCTAAAATAAAAGCAACCACTTTTATTTAGCTTAACACAGTAGAATTAACTATCACTACTAAACACTACTAAAAGTGTGCCTATTTTTCAAGACAGGCAAGATGCCGTGGATGTTATTTTTTTTCTTTTATTCAATACCAGTACTTGACTTCAATGAGAAACTGAAACCATCTGGTAGCTAAATCCTGCAGTTTTCCAATTTCTCCCATTACTGTTATGGTAATGTTGGACGTAATCATGTGGCCAACACAGACCCTGGCTAACTCGCTTCTGACGAATGGCCTATTTCAACAGACAGCCATATCATGTCCAGAGGACTATGGTGTTGCTAGGGCTCACGGCTAAGGTTCACTTTCTTGTTGACGTGCTTGTGATATTTCTCATCAGTTTCCTCTTGTTCTCAGTTCTTGCCTCCTCAGATCCCCACAGAAGAGGAGAAGAAATGCCCTGCTCTTTTTGCCAATAATGTGCGAACGGTTATGGCCCAGTAAGTTTTTATTTACATTTCTGTGAATTTAATGCATACATATATCAGGCTAGTTTTAAAATTCCCACCAGGTTAACGCAAAACAAGTATTTTACACCCAAGGTACAGTATATTCGAACCATACAAAATAGTGAAACAATGTTAAAATAGCATTCATTCATCACACACTTCCTTGTATATGATCTGTGTGTGTGTGTGTGTGTGTGTGTGTGTGTGTGTGTGTGTGTGCGTGTGTGTGTGCGTGTGTGTGTGCGTGTGTGTGTGCGTGTGTGTGTGTGTGTGTAGGGCTTTGAAGGTGCCTGTGACAGACCACACATATGAAGACTGCCGCCTCATGATCTCTGCTGGAGAGTTAACTCTGCCTATGGAGACTGGCCTGGTGGAGTTTACCAAAATCAGCCGCAAACTTAAGTATGCACTCCTAAATCAGCCTTAGCCTATCTCATTCTCAATAGAAACACCTAGACTACTTAAGTGTAAGATGCATTCAGGTATTACCTTATTATTATTATTATTATTATTATTATTATTATTATTATTATTACTGTATTATTGTATTAACAAATACATAAATACAAAGCAATGTAATACTGCTACTACTAATTATAATGAGTTACATTTAAAGGGTTACCTACATACATTTTGATCTGGGAGGTCATCTCTCATACAGCCAGGCTAGAACTGTATAGTGCTACAGCAAGCAGGTAAACCTTCTGTCTGGTCTGTAAACTGTTAAAGCTCCTAAAACTCCCCCAGGGTGACCTCTACTGTGCTAATACTCTACTGGCGTCGCCTCAACCTAATCATAAATACTTATGTAATACTTATCTTATTATCATGGAACATGTTTAACACTACATTAGTGCTGAACGATTTTGGGAAAATATCGATTTGCGATTATACTGACAAATATTGTCAGATATTATCATACGCAATTTATTTTTTAAGTCGAGCTTTAGTTCAAGACTTAAAATGTGATGGTAGAGCATTACTACATGAGCTAATGAGACCAAAGTTGAATTCCTCTATATCCTAATGCAAAAATGAGAACTATAGCAATTAGCACGAATGACTGTTACCATGTCAATTTAAAAAATAATAATAAATAAGATAAGCCTAATAATTCTTATGTAATTCTGTAAACAATAACTGACATTGAAATTATGTTGAGCCATTCGTTATGACCCCCTCACTGACAATGGGGTGCACCCTGGGGTCATTCCAGTGTCTGACTCGGCACCTTGATGGGCGCTGAACCACTCTAAAGATAGCCAGCTATGCCCAATCATACAATGAATTTTTGTACGTTTATACGAATGCAGGATGTATGCATCGCACTGACTTTTTGTTCACGAGTTAAATCTCAATCAATGATATGTCATGGCATCACATTAATGTTGAAACTATCTTATCGAGCACACACAGACAAACATAAACACACGTCGAGCATGCAGAGGAGGAATGTTAATGCGAAACTCGTAATGCGATGCGCCCCGAATTATTACGTTTTCAAGGAAGTTGTTATATTCACAATTTGCTATTGGAATAAACATTTTCATCTCACTGAAAAGAGTAAGTTACATGTCTTATTAATGAACTGGACGCTGGCTTCCTTCTGCCTTGTAGATATAAAATTATAGCCTCTGGCGCCCAGCTGCAAAACCCCTGCAGTTGAGTTCATGAAGGTGTTTATAAAAATCTGAACAAGTCACAATAATCGGAATCGGCCGGTCCAGCTTTAAAATAAAGAACGATAATCTGAATTGCCAAGAAAATGCAGTTAGGCTTACATCCCGCAAGCATAAGCCTAAACATTATTTTAAAATATGGCCTATTAGCCTATGGCCTACCTGATTTGTGCATGCCTCAGTGACTCAGGAGCAACGTTTATTTTAATCTTCTCCTTTTAAAGCGAACTCGCTTGTTCTAACAAATAATTCCTAAACATTAAACTCTTTGTTTCTCCACGTTGAACTGATAATCAGCGGAGGAAATGTAAGCAACATCACGAATGCTTTTCCTTGTAATTCACGTTTTTCATTTGTTGTTGGTGGGCGTATACGCAGTCACCTTGAGGCATTTCTGATTGGTGAACATGACTGGTACAGGAAGAGCACAGCAAGAGGATGACACGAAGCCTGACACTACAGCCTTAACCCTTGGTCAGACGTGCTAGCCTTGCGAGACCAGCCTGATTTCTTGAGCTTCAGTTTAATTTCACCGTGAGAATCAGTCTGGAAAGCCTTAGAATAATTTTGAATGTGTCCAAGTAGCAACTTTCCAAGAGCGTCGTGTTTATAGCTACACCTGCCTGGTTTTCCAAACATATGGGCGTGATGTAGGTGTGCCGACCATGGTGCCAACAGCGAAAACGACCAGATGGTTCATCCAATCAACTGCAAAGTTTATTTTGAAAGTACAAACAGTTTTAATGTACGGCTCCCCAGATGGATCTGTGACAACAATTCCTCAGGCATGTCAGGTTACAGACATGCTGCATAACTTCAAAATCTTCCTAATCGCAGCCATTGCGGTTAGAATATTGCATTTTCTAATATCGCGATACTATCGCAAATTAAATTTATCGTTCAGCCCTACATTACATGCGTGTGTTGGGTTATAGAGATGTTGTTAGATGATATATTTCCTTCAGCCAATGCCATGCTGACCTGACTTCACTTCCGCCTCCTCACATCAAGTCCTTGTACGCTGCTCGCTCTCCCCCAGCCTGAAGTGGGACAATGTGAAGAAGGA
The DNA here is from genome assembly GCA_026546735.1 of Forbesichthys agassizii. Classification (NCBI taxonomy): domain Eukaryota; kingdom Metazoa; phylum Chordata; class Actinopteri; order Percopsiformes; family Amblyopsidae; genus Forbesichthys; species Forbesichthys agassizii. The sequence continues at coordinate 477 of JAODLL010080643.1, read as the reverse complement.
GCTTGAGGGCTTTGCAGCCATGGCCAGCTCCTGTAAGGGAGGACGCATAACCATCCAGGAGTTTGCCAGCTTTCTCCAGATACCTGTCAGCCCTGCCCTGGAGGAGCTATTTGCTCTGTTTGACAGGGTCAGTCATCATTTTAATCCCTTAGCCTAGCCATACATATTTAAATATCAGACGGTTGAGATGTAATCATTTATGTTTGATTAATATATTATTATTTATTAATTGTAAGTGCATTTCAGATAAGCAACATCAGTGATGTTCAGCTCTTAAAAAAAGAGCATGTGAAAAGTGTAACACATAAATTGTTTAACGTTATAGCCTACATTACTGTTCTGTTTGCCTTAAGATATAGAATTGCCTACTTGCCAAATAAAGGTGTGTGTACTGTATCTCACAAAAGTGAGTACACCCCTAAGTGAAAATGTCCAAACTGGGCCCAAAGTGTCAATATTTTGTGTGGCCACCATCAT
>JAODLL010080631.1:0-38508 GCA_026546735.1 Forbesichthys agassizii | reverse complement strand
CCCCCCCCCCCCCCCCCCCCCCCCCCCCCCCCCCCCCCCCCCCCCCCCCCCCCCCCCCCCCCCCCGCGTAAATGGATGGACCAGGTATACTACTATTGTACTGTAGCAAACTGTCAATCATCATTTATATAAGACAATGGACACTACTCTTACTACTAAGTATACCTGTTTATTAATATTCATATAATATTTATGAATATGCTTTATATAACATAATATATATCATCAACAATGCATTAAAGCACGCAGACAAACAATCACATGGTAAAGATGTGATCTACGGTAAGTGACTGATTGTGGTGAGAATATCTCAGTATCTATAGAGAGCATCTATATGCTGATCTGCCGGAGCTTTCGCAACACAGGCCAGACTGGTTTGAGCTGACAGTAACTCAAACAACATAACCAGTGGTATGCAGAAGAGCGTGGATGGGCTGCAACTACCCTAATGGGAGTGCCCATTCAGCAGCACGTCTCGCTGTACCTTGGTGGAGGAGCTGCATGCGGTACAGCGGGGGCAGAGAGGTCAGCAGGCAGGTGTGGAGACGCATGGCCAGCAGGTACCTCAGGCCACACTCATCCAGAGCCTCGCCACCTACAAACACACAGCAGCCATTTTAAAACAGCAACAGCAAACAAGCCCCGCCCATTCCCCAACAAACGATAGCATTTGGTACCGATGTTAGCACTGCGACCATGCCACCCATTCACATCTCTCAAAAGAGTCCTGTGTCCCTGAACCTTCATACCCTCCCTGTGCTTACTTTGAAACTGGAACAACCTGCCACCTTCCTCGCAAGACTAAATAAATATGGAAAATTAGAGGGAGAACACAGAGATAAATATACGTACATGTCTACTATGAGTGTCTAGGAGAGAATGAGTGCATTGAGTGTTTATATACAGTGCAGCTACAGTAGGATAAACACGGCTATTTATATTATGATGTTTGATGGCTCAATGAGATTGTATCAGCCACCAGGGAACACATAATCATCCTGAATATTGAAGATTAGATTTTATTCCTATATTTTTCGCAGACATTTGGGCACGCCAGAAACCTTTATGTTCATTTGACATGCAAACGATGCAGACAAACATGGATAGCACGCAAATACATACATGTACATGATATATCATTGGCATATTTCTAATAATTAACTCTTGCTTTTAATGGAAAGCCTTTTTTGTGTTTGGCTCAAGGGCACTTTGGTTGCTAGGTGACACGGCTAACTTGGAAGACATCTAACGCAATCCCTGAACACATGCCCACGTGCACACACTCGATGCCCACGTGCGCACACACAGCCAAGCGCACACACGCGTACAGACCCGTGTACTTCTGGTCGGTGGAGCTAGTGACCTCGGCGCTGGTTGTTGCTACGGTATCGGCCAGGGCCACCAGAAACATCTGCTCCAGTCTGGTTAGGCCTGGCAGGCTAGAGTGCATGAGATGACTGGACAACACCTGCACAAAGGAACGAGGCCCATTGGAGTCACGAAACACATTTCATTTGGAAGAATATTAAATATCAACAGCACAAAGTAGGAATAAGAAGAGCCCTAGACTATTGATAGCATGGCCACCACCGACAGTATTGCCAGTATTGCCATGGCAATACTACTTCTCAAACTAGTATTGCCTGGCAATACTTTTTCGCATACAAAAAAGGTTGTTTCATGAGTCCTTTATATGTTTGATGAGAAAATTTGGAAATACTACTTTTACACTGGTGATGGCACCCCTGATTAATAGTGTACAGTGACCTGTAACATTAGAAATATGTAGCATTAAAGATAAAATAACAACCTGTCAATCTTTCTTGACTCACATTGCAAGCTGAATAGACTGAATCAAAATGTATACAGTACCTGTGCGTGTTCTGGTCCAAAGTAGGTGGGACCATACTGGGAGAGATTTATGACCCTGGACTTCTTCTCTGTTTTCTCAGCGGCAAAGTTGACAAAGTCGTCAGTGGTGACGGGCTGCACCTGTGGAACACAGACCAGTGGATGCTCCAATATGATGATAAATAAATAAATATACACACACACACACACACACACACATAGCGCTAGGGACTAGCATGCTAACAACAGCCTACCTGGAAAAGGTCTGCGTACTGGTCCTCCGTGCTCTTGTGGGCCCCCTCGCCCTCATTCCCCTTGGCCCCCTTGGCAGCCTCCTCCCCTCCCTTGTAGGAGGTGTCCAGGTCTGCAGACAGCAGGGCGTACAGGGGCAGGGGGGGGATGGAGTTGATCTCTGTGTAGTCCCGGCCGCCGTCGCGCCCCGCCACAATGGTGTCTTTGGCCGTGCTGCCCGTCACGCTGATGGTCCGCGACAAATGCCTCCTGGCCCCGCCCTCGCCCGCCTCCACATCCCTCACCACGGCAACCTCCCCGGCAATGCACTTCACCAGGTGGGACAGTATGGCCTGCAATAATCAAGTCAGATTTCATAGTAATATATATATATATATATACACACACACACACACACACACACACACACACACACACACACACACTGTATATACATTTTAAGGGGTGTAGCGGTACGTGTATTCGTATCGAACCGTTTCGGTACAGACATTATAGTTCAGTGCATGCATGTTGAATGGTATGGTGCCAAACTAGCATAACGCGGAACCAACATTCAGAAGCGCTAGTTTCACACTTTAAGATATAAGCCTTGGCTCAAATTGTACCCGCCTGTCATGCTTTCAAAACAGCTGTGTTGTGAAAATGTTATGGATGTGTTGGATCAGAACAGTATAGTGTGTCGTCGTTGTTCTACATCCAAGACCATTGCACAATGTACGTGGAACTAAAGTTAAATCGTTTTTTCTCAGCATTTGGACTGCCATGCATGCAAACTGTGCGCAGATTACCGACAGATTATACCTGTCCCGCACTAGTTAATGTAAGTAACTAGCTCATAATAAATGTGGCATTGTTGTAATTTGTGGGGGTGAGATTGAATATACCCTCTTCCACACAGGTGGAACAATAATGGTGTTAAGTTTGTATGTGTGCGTTTGTACTTGTGTGTGTGTACACGGCAAGAATGAATGGAAGGGGTCGGGTTCCCATGTTACAACCGCAACGTGCAGTATAAACACAATATCAGGCATGATTAAGTACAGTTATGTAGAATCACGAAGAAGTCATGTGAGTAAACAGTTAAATGAATTTGGACAGTTGGATCAATTAAATTATTGTTTTGGTCTGTTTGGCTGGTCTAATAAAACGTAGGGTATATTTATGCTTCTACAATACAGTATACTGTAATTTTCCATGGTACGGCACATTCTGTAAAAAAAAAAAAGTCAAACGTGAGGTTATATAGACTATAATCTCATAGGGTTTATGTGTAAAAACACAAATGAACTGAACCTTGATCGTTACACCCCTGATGTTTTATAGTTAGGGATGCAGAGATTGTGAAATTCCAGGCTGGTTAAAATAACTATGTGGCCGATAGCCGATCGTGATACTTATTTTATCCAGAAACGTGCTGCTATAATGCACGGCACCTATTGCCCTCTTATCCCAGGCCAGAGTTGTGAGCAGCAGTTATAGGTGGTATCATAGTAACACCTATGGATGCTCTCCAATTTAGCATTTTGCCAGTGTATAATAAATGTGACAACAGTAAAACATGGCTGTCATCATATTTTCCCAATAGGCCGATTGCAGATAACAAGGCCGATATCAGTCGATAAACGTGTATTGCTGATATATCAGCCGATGCCAATGTACTGACTAATTATTGGCCCATACCAACGTACTGACGATATATTGGCCGATAACAACGTACTGACGATATATTGGCCGATAACAACGTACTGATGATATATTGGCCGATACCAACGTACTGATGATATATTGGCCGATACCAACGTACTGATGATATATTGGCCGATACCAACGTACTGACAATATATTGGCCGATAACAATGTACTGACGATATATTGGCCGATACCAATGTACTGATGATATATTGGCCGATACCAATGTACTGATGATATATTTTCAGATAAATATATGGGTGCGTCCCTACTAATATTCTCTACTACTAACTCTCCCAAGCAGCTGTCTGAGCGGACGGTGGACCCACCTTGGCACGGCGAACCTTCCCCAGGTCCATGAGCTCCAGCAGCTGCGTGGGGTGGTACTGGGGCAGGGTGGGGGACAGGGAGTGGGCTGCCTCAAACAGCCCCCCGTCCTGCAGTCCCGCGGGCGCTCTCAGGGCCTCGTCCACCCCCCCACCGCCTCCACCGCTCCCCTCCAGCGCGCTCTTGGCACGGCCCCGGCCCTCCGGCGCCGAGGAGGTGGAGCCCCTCGACACTGGGATGTCGTTGGCGGACGACACGCTCCCGCCGTCCCCCTCCACCCCGGGCGTCCTGTCCTGGTGCCACTGGGCGTACACGTGCATCTCGCAGTCCATGCCCACCACCAGGATGCCGTCGCGCACCCAGGAGAGCGAGACGGGCAGGCAGGGCGTGCCATCCACGGAGGAGACCAGGTGGATAGAGCGCAGCAGGATCCAGCGGGAGCGGATGCCCTGCTTGATGCTGCCGCCCAGGGGCAGCGTGATCACCGCCACACCCTCCTGGCTGCTCACCTGCTCGTTGACCACGCCCGAGATGCGGCCGTACATGAGGATGCTGGAGCCCACGCCCACTGTCAGGATGTGGGAGCCGTCCTCCTTGGACAGCCAGTCCAGGTGCACGTAGTGCTTGATGTTGGGGGAGCGCTGCTCCCTGTTCACGTACAGGTCGCACCTGCAGGGGAGGGGTGGGTGGGGGGGGAAGTCATGATGATCTCAAGATAATAACCTCTCTCGTTTTAATTAGCTTTTATCACTTTAGATTACATTACCTCTATTGTCCCCATAGTAATACAATGCATACAATGGTGTTTATACTCTACAAGAATACTATGCTTTTCTTATCTTCTTAGAGTGATAACATATTACATACAGTGTGTACAGTATCAGTACAACAGTATCTGTACCTGATTGTTAAGAACACACTCAACCAACACACCTGCTGTAGACAAACAGGTTGGAGTCCACGCTGACTCGGGTGTCCAGGGTTGACGAGGGCCTGGTGAAGTCGTCCAGGTGGATGGTCTGCTCCAGCACCCATTCCGAACCCCCTGTCGACTCACACTCGTAGGTGGACACATGCATGGAGAAGTCTCCTCCAGAAGCTATAACCTGGAGGATGTCGAACACGACAGTGTGTCACAAAGATAGTAACATTGGGCTTCATTCACCAAGGTTCTTAAGAAGACATTTCTTCTTAAAATACATACTTTTACAGTTTTTTAAACTAAAAGTGTAACATTCACCAATGTTTTATTAATTGGGTGTTGTTCAACAAAATATACAGACACTGAATAGAACACTTTCACAGATTTGAGTGCTGACATGTTCATGACAAATAAATGGCGTTTCCTTCCAATCTACACTTCCAGGATTGAAATTACAACAATATTTAACCGCTTATAATGTTTATTTACATATGTTTATGGTATTTTGGTATTTTAAAAGAAATAAACACTGCACTAACATAAATTCACCTAAAGGCCGATTTCTGCTTACGTCGAGCCTTCGCCATCGGCTACGGCGTACCTTGAGCATATTATACTTCTGCGCTAGTCTGTCGTCCGCGCGGACCAGTGCATTGCACTGCGCCTGCGATTGATGCGATGCCCCAATATGCGTACCATATATGTGCCATGTCTTGTTTATGCTCCCGAATATTGAAACACAAATAGAGTGTTAACGTTTTGAAATAAGCACATTTAAATATTCCTTTCCATCTAATTCTTTTGTTACACCAACATATATCATAGGAAACAATCTGTGGCGACACAAAATAGTAATATAAAATACCACTTCACTGCCGGAACAAGGACATACCATAGGGAAAACCCTGTCTTGGCGTCCTATAGAACAGCAATGGAGTATAAAACGTTTTGAAATAAGCATATTAGGAGGAGAACACTGCTGTCTGAATGGAATGTGAAGGGAGGCCCTGGAGAAGATGAAGATGAACGTGTCTGCATCGCACCTGTCCCTGCCGCGGCTGCTTGAAGGCCACGGCCAGTCGGCCCGTGTAGGAGCAGGAAACGGCCACGGGACGGCCAGGCACGCTCACGGAGCTGTTGTTGTCCTCCTCCTCGTTGAGCAGGGCCCAGGGCTCCCAGCGGTACGTGCGTCTGTCCGGACAGTGCTCCCCGGACCCCTCCTCCCCCTCGGTGGCACAGCGCCAGAAACGCACCCGGGAGTCTGAGCAGGTGGTGACGATCAAGTAGGGCGCCAGACACACGGGGTAGATGGAGGAGGAACTCAGATGGCCTTGGAGAGGGGAGAGAGAGGGAGGAACATGGCTGCTGTTAATCTCTCAGCTTGATTCACTCGCTCTCTCTCACACGCACGCAGATACAACAGAGTTATCACACAGAGACCCTTCGCAGCACATAGACCCCAAAAAACTTTTTTATGTAAACCATTCACAACATACAAGTTAGATTGTATTGGATCTATAGGAAAATTGACCACGTGATGCATACAACTACCTCTGTGCCTGTGACAATGTCGGCTACACAGACATTGTCTGTGACAATTGTTTTTTGGGATGGCAGCTGTAGTTTTCCAGGGTCTACCACACAACTTGCAAAAAAAATCTACGGGAAACACTGAACAGTGTATGAAAAGAAAATGTTACATTACAGTATTATCTAAACAATAAAATCAACACCTAACATCATAAATAAAACAAACATTACATATAGAATATATATATATATATAGAATAAAAAGGTTTGTGTGCGTGTTGTTAAGATTGATTCCCTGAACTGTCAATGTTGTTTCTAGCCTGCGCTTTTTTGAGATTGTGATTTTTATTTAATAATTAAAGGCTTTGTTTATTATCTATCTATTATTGTTGGTCTGTTATTGTGATTTAATGATTTGCTGCTGCATATCGATGGCCAGATACTCTGGAAAGAGACATAGCTAATCTCAAGAGCTTTTCCTGATTAGATAAAGTTTTTGATTATTATTCAAAAGTGTACATGTACAAGTGTACGTGCGTGTGCGTGTACGTGTGTATCCCCCTAGTTTACCTGCGGAGGGCGTAGCCCTGGTGACCTCCACGCCATTCGGCAGGTCTAGCCTCCTGCTGTACACCAGCCTGGAGCTGAGGATCAGTTTGCTGGCCGACTGCAGGTTGGCTGTGGAGGCCGAGCGCGGCAGGGGGCTGATGGGAGAGGTTTCTGGGGACGAGTCGGCATTGGTGGCCTGGTTAGGAACCATCAGCTGGCTCTGGAAGCTGTAGTCTGGGGACGGCTCGTCTATGCACACACACACACACACAACAGTGACAGTGATCTTGGTTGTAAAGGCCTTTCTGAAGCACATTGTGTCGTGTGAGAGAGTGCCTCTATAGCCCCATGTCCCAGTAAACCATCTGCTCCGCAGTGAAAGCACCACTGTAGTTATGCTCCCTGATGCCCCAGGAAAAGAAAGAGGCCTCACCGGTCCAGGTCATAGCCCATGCACCTTGGTACCATCAGTGATAAAGGCCGGAGGAGCAGGCCTGGACTCACCCACACACGCCTGTACAGACTTGAGGTGCAGATGCCACATCTGCAGGACGGAGTTCCTGTTCAGATCTTTCTCTATGACCACCAGAAAGAACTTCTCAGAGAAGGGTGGAGGATGGTATTCTGCAGATGGGAAAAAGTCACGTCCACTTGATGAGTATGGTATTGTACAATAGAAATGCATACCATCCACTGCTAGCATGTATTTAGCACATCATCTATCAATGATCTGTGCAAACGAGCAGAGCTAAGGTGTCTAAAAAAGGCAACACACTCATGATTTATTTACAACGTTTCTTCTCTCAGCTGTTCGGAGAATGTGCAGCAATTAGAGCAGAAAGTGAAGCGTGCTCTACCGTCAATGCCGGGGAAGGCAGATGTGTACATCTCTGGCTCTTCATGGGGCTTGTAGCCTAGAATGAAGTCCTCTTGGAATACATGCAGCAGCTGGGTGTTAGAGCCGCACTGCACATGCAAGGAAATGCAGGTTTACTTGGCCATTCACCCACACCAGTTCAGCATTCTAAGGGCTGACTTGTTCTCTGACCTGGTTGGTGATGACGTCTAGCTCGATGATGCATCCTGGCCGGGCAGTGGACTGTTGGCTCACTATGTTGAACACCTCCCCCACTAGTTTCTACAGAGGCGCGCACGTACAAAAAAAATATAGAAATAAATAAAAAAGGGTCAGCTTTTATATTAACCTATAGACCATTTTGGTCATAGATTGGTAAACAACAGCAGGCAATATGGAAAATACTTGTCTGGCAATTAATTTATTGTTTTCTACAAAAACATTATATGCAGTTTGTCGCCCCAAATAATACTAATATAGTTCACCAATTGACTGAGGGCAAATTGGATTTAATGCCAACAATATAAGCTATTTCACGAAGGTACGTTTACGCTGAAGGAACGTTGCTAAGCAACTATGTTACGTTATGACTGTCAATCCATTGTAAAGTATAATGCAATATTTAATTTCCCACTATAATCTATCGTTGTGTATGCCTATTGACAACATTCATGTTTTTATGTGTTTCATGTATAGTAGTACACAGAGAGCTAGTAAGTGCTAAGCTGCTAGCACGGTACCATATTGTAAGTAAATGAGGACAAGAGAAGAGCCTCGTAAACTCCTGGTTAAACTATGTAGTGCCTAATCTAAAGATACCTTTTTAATAATTGCTGTGACAAAATGATCTTAACAGACTGCCGTTGAAGTTTTTTTGCTTGCAAATTTAATTTGCCAGTGATGGTTGGGACCCTGAAAATGTTCACAAACAAAGGTGCTGCCTGTTATAATTTAAAAACGTACCGGTAGAACCCAAGTCGTGTCTAATCTTGACTACCCATAACCTTCTGAGATTGTTTGAAAATTGGTGGAAAGCAAGGTAGGGGTGTTACATTTTAGAAAACTTAGTAATACTGCAACCTCTTGTCGTTGCTACCGTTTACCCTTCTATGATTATTTCTGGTGCGACAAACACGGAAATGAGAAAAGAGTCTATTGTGTTGTTGCTTAGAAACTGATACATTACTGTTCAGAAAGAAGAAATGACAATGAAAAACGGGTGCCATGATGAGTGTGGCTTGTGTGGTTATGGGAGTGCTTCTCTTTTGGAGTTGCTGTACTCTATATACAACAATGCTCAAAAAGCACACAGAGCAGACAATATCTGACTGTGTGACAAAACACGCCTCACGAGGTCTTGACACTAACGGCAATATAGCATGGACTTAACTTAATCATTATTGTCTGTTTCGTGTGTGTGCGTGCGCGCTCACAGATGTCTCAGGATCAGACAGTTCGTCCAGCAGTTTCCTGGCATCCACCACAGCTTGATAGAGTCGCAGGTTTTTACCGTCAGAAGCCACGAAACAGGCGCTGGCACTGTTACAGTATGATCCTGAGCAACAGCAAACACAGGCCTCATTACTCAGGCATTCATATTGTATTACGATTACTAATTCTAATAAATAGTGAATGAGACAGCTTTTCCACACTACTGTTTACCCGTATCTTATAGAACATACCATAAATAATAGAAATAAACATAAATGAAACCAATCAGAATGCTAGTAAATATGCAGGTTTGTATCAAATTAATGTGACTGTATATTTCAGAGACATTTAAAAAAAGGGAACACCCACACAGCTAAATCAAAGCAGGGCTTTCTCATTAGGCTGAGTGTCCCTTGCGGTTGAATGTACTCAAGCACACACTCATGTCACAGGAGAGCCCTGCCCTGTCCTAGAACATGCTTACATACCATTAAAAAGTGCAGTATGCAGCCTGCACTAACTTCTAGGGTCAGCCCTAATACCCCACACCCTATTGACAATTATTTACATTTGAACCAGCATGAACAGAAGAGACAGGTTCAACACTACACCCAGAACTGCATCCACTCATGTGCCGTAAACGTGTGTTTACTGACCCAGTACACAGCTGGGCACCAGCGTGGGCAGCCATGCTGCGTTGCTGAAGGCAGAGGTGTGCAGGGAGTTGATGCGAGCTAGCTCAGAGACCCCCCCGGTGCAAGATAGAGGCCCTATGTGGTCCACCCTCCACAGTATCAGCTCACTGTAGATGGCGTTGGGGTCGTGGAACGTCCTGGTGGCTGCATTGCCAAGCTTCCTATGACCACACAGACCACCAAAAACAAGATATGAATCAAAGACATTGAAGTAAATATGAAAATACAAACAAAAACAAACACTCAACTAAGACAAAAACTATCAAACACCAACAAAGGAAAATGAGTACAATAATGAAAACAGCCACTGTAAGACCACATAGAGGCCATGAGCATATTTACTTAGTAAACGTATGTACAGTATATATAATAGAATAGTACAAATATTAGTAGAAAAAAAATACAGAATATAAAGAATAAAGTGTAAATAAAACCTTGTCTATTTCTAGCATCATGTGAAGCATGAGCAGTTTAACACAAAACGTTTTTTAAACATATATTCATCCACTCTTCATTTCTCATATCCCCTCAGTGGTTCACCATGACTGGCCCTCCCTCCACACACTGTCTTTCTTCCCGTGATTCCCACCTGGACTGTCCCTTGGCCAGGGGCTGGGAGGCTGCGTGCTCCCCCTCCAGACCTCCGAGGGCAGACGGAGGGGTGAGCAGGGCGTTGTGGTGGGACGAGGTCAGCAGCAGAGGCAGCACCGTGTGGCACGCCTGGTCGTTCAGGTGGAAGCGGTGGCCGCAGTAGCGGAACTTGTGAGACACGGTCAGGACGTTGGAGAAGGCCGAGCGCTCGGCGAAGGTCACCGCCCACTGGAGGTAGAGATGCCCGAGAGAAACATTATGGAGGGCTGTGGCTATGCAATACAGGCTCTCTAACTATAGGTATGCATGAATGCAGGCACTGACTGTGCTTTAAAGCTAAATGTGTCACTGCCTGTCTGGCGCTTATGTCATCGTTAAATAATGTTCACACCTAGATGCTAGAGCAGAGCTGCATGTATAAGGCCTTGAAGAAGAGACGTTAGCGTACAGTAGTACCTCAACCGTTAATACAAGCCAGCCATAATGTTTCATAACAGATCCTGACCATACGTATCTTGTCCTAGAGACATCCAGGCTCAATGACCAAAGTACCTCAATGATGTGAATATGAACCAGCCATTTCCAAAAACCGCTTATTTACACACCACACAACAATACGACATACTTGTTGTTTTGGATTGAAACTACAGTAGTACATGCCCCTCCACCATCTAAGTGCTGAGGGGTGCACATTCCTCTCTACCCCTCCCCCACATATTGTATATGCCCATCGTGCTGAAGTATTTGGTGAATTCAACACAATCGCTAACTATACCTCTCTATTACGGTATGTTTGTATGATAGAAATAAAGTGTATTATGATGATGATGATGATGGTGGCACCTGGTTGAGAGATCCGTCTATGTGTTTAGAGACCATCATGACAGCCGGGCCCATGCCGGGGCGGATGGTTCCAGTAGGCACAAGGGCGGGGGACCCCAGGCCGGCGGATGCGGAGGCAGAGCGGGACATGCGGTGCTCCCTGCTAGTCTGCTCCCCCGCCACAGAGCTCTCCCCCCCCTCGGCCAGCGTGCAGGCGTACATCAGGATGTTCTTGTTCAGAGAGTTGGCGTCACCGGTGGGGAACGCCACGGGAATACGCGAGGAGAAAGACACCTGGGTGGAGAAGGAGGGAGGGAATGTGCTTTACTCTTGGACTGGAGCCTTACGTAAGGCTGGGGAAGTGCTGAGTCACCCTCCTGTTTTACAGAAAACTTTGAAGGCTTTCTGTGTGTGTGTGTGTGTGTGTGTGTGTGTGTGAGGCTTTATACGTGTGCTCTGGGTCTCCCAAAGTGGCATTGGGATGAACCAGGCATGGTTTAAAGTGTTTTTTATTTATTTATGCGTTTTATATAATGTTTCAGCTGTGTTCATAGCCACAGCCACATGTTAAGCCCTGGACACACTGCTAGCGATTCACTCGTCGCACATCGCTTTGTAGCTGAAAATCGGAAGCATCCCTCTTGTATATTTCCCACCCGAAATGTTTCAGTCAATCTGTCAATCAACAATATCCTCAGCTGCCACTGGTAATCGCCTCAATCGCATCGCCTCGGTACCCTAACCACTTTGTCGTCGCTTCAAGCCGCTGAATCTCACTGACTTTCCATTGACTCTCGCCGCTGCATCGCTGCTAGTCTCTTGCCACACCATTACACCAGTAGCGTACCTGGACCTGCCTGAAGATGCCCTGGATGAATTCATCCAGGTACTTGACATGCCACACCAGGAAGGAGCCGTCTGATGGGTGGATGGTGAACAGCATGTCAGGGCTCCTGTTCCACTCGTGCAGCAGGGTCTCCATCTTCCTCTCCAGCAGCATGGAGGGCAGGGGCATGCTGGAGCTGGAACCCGGGGACGAGGCCTTGGTGCTGCCCTGCTCCCCGGGCTCTCCCTCCTCGTGCTCGTGCTCCGACGAGCCCTTGTCCGACATCTCGTCCAGGTCTGAAGCAGAACGATGCTTTGGTCACGACATTATGTAGGACAGAATGTGGGTTCACGCTCCAGTACAGAGGTTTTGAGAGGACATTAACCAGGGCCTACACACTATAGTACTTAGTGCTTATCTTGACATAAAACATGGATAAAAAGCAAAAACTAACATGTATTAAACATGTATCAAAGTATACTTATACAATAGGGCAGCCTGAAAGTAGGGCTGGACGATATGGCCAACATTTCTATCACGATATATTTCATAATTTCGGTCGATACAGTATAATTCCGATATCGATATGAACAATTTAAGCCTCCGCAAAACTGCTAATAACACCCACAAACTTCTGAAAATTGCATTTGCCAAGTCTATGAAACCTCCTATGAAACTATAATATTTAAGAAATAAAATAATAATAATGAATATAAAAATAATAAATAAAAGTTCACCTTTCAGCCTTTATACAAACAAGAAATGTGAGATCACAGATAAATAGCTAAACAAAACTCTCAACTGTGTTATATTCCTTCTGTTAGTACTATCATTTATGAAGGCTATATTTATGTCCGCCAGTAAGGGTCAGTAGCGTTCTGGTGTGTGTGTGACTAGCAGTGTTGTCCCTAGAATTAGACACAGCTAAGTTCCACAGAAGACATTACTGACCATGTTAGCTAAGGAAGCTGACAAAATACATAATATTAAGCCTTTCGGTTACATTTTCGGTTAGGTGAGTGTTGATAAAATTGTTTGGCACATGAAAACAGCCCATACTGCTTAGCATTGGCTGCGAGTCTGTAAGTGCAAGTCATCACGCATTTAGTTTCTGTTCACCTTGATTAGAGCTGGCAGGGCTCTGCACTGACTCTTTTTTAGTTAAAATATTTAGAAGCGCAGAAAAAAAAATTAGGAGCGCAACCAAAAATATGGGAGCACAGTTGAAATCCTATTAAGGGCAAGCATAACAGTTATGAAATTATTCACCTTTAGTATTTTGTTTTCATTGTATTTTAATCTCTATAGTATGAATGGCTTGGTTTCTGACAAAGGAGATATGATCAGGCCTACATTATCATAAAATATCTAGCTAGTGTCTCCATATTTAATGTGGAGGTATTCAAGGTAGAGAAGGGAGACCAGCACAATAGGCTAGAATATAGAAATTTGAGCAATCCTGGTTTTGAATGTAAAATATCTTGAAAGTAAGGCTATACAGATATATTCTTATAACTTCCTATTTATATTAATAGCCATATGAAACAATGTATAATGTTACGGTACTATAGAGATCATATTGCGACAGCGTACAATGTAGCTTCACGTGAGGTAAACAGTTTATTACCGTAATTGCACAAACGCGCAGCACAATTTAAACGCTGGCTGGCGGCATGATTCCAGTCACACATCCACCTCTAACCTACGAGTATGAATCGTTCTGCTAGTGTCTTTCCCATTTAGCTAGCTGTGATGACGAGGTAGCTAACATGGGAGTGTGTTTGAGACCCGATTCAAACAGTTGAACACACTTTTTTATATGAGCGTGGATAGAGTGTAGTTATGGTAACAATAAACACAATTACGCACTCACCCTGTTGGAAGTGGAACCACGTTTGGTACAGGTACCTAGACACATTTGCGAGTAAAATGGTCGCACAGTATAACCCTGCAGCTGACTGCTGTGCTCGTCATTCAGTGACAAATGGCTTATCGAAATACCGGAAATAAGTTAAAAAATGTATATCGCGGTATATATTGATATTGAATTATTGTCCAGCCCTACATGAAAGTGTATATCTGAACCCTGTACTAGTGGCAGGTGTGCAGGTCGTACCAAAGTCAAACTTGATGGGGGAGCCTTCTGCGTCCAGCGGGTCATCGGTGGGATGTTCCAGCTGCTGCTCAGAGAGCTTCCTGAGCTGCAACATGAAGAGGTCCATGGAGGCGGTGAAGCTCAGGTCCTTGTTGTTGAGCCAGTGCACCACGAACCCCCCGCCTCCGGAGCCATCGTCAGGGCTGAACACGGCAGACTCTGCCAGCATAGGCGGGATGTCTGACAGAGGGTGCAGGGACACACAAACAAAGATCCTGCAGAGATTAGCTTTAAGAACCAGATGGAGCATGCTGGATATCTACAGCATCCATTCCCACACATCATATTGACACGGTGAAATGTAGAGGAAACAGTCTGGCACATTCTAATTCTGCATTGCTGTATGTTAAAAAGAAAGAAAACAATGAAATACAGCATATATACACACTGTATGGTGTGTGTGCAGAAGTGCATAGGCGTGCAATGACTAGTTTGAGCAGTTTGCAAAAGGTAGGTTATCAGCAGTGATTCGTGTCCATGTGTGTGTGTGTGTGTGTGTAGGTGGGGTGAGTCACTGCACCTCAAACTTTGTGAGCCCCCTCGTGAGAAGGAACAAAAAAAATTCCTATGCATATTTACATATGATATTGACACACTCCCTCACACTCACCACATTAACCTCATGTAGGTTATGGCAGTATACCTGTGTTGGGGTTAATACTGGCTGAGATGTGGAAGTGGCACAGGGCGTTGGCATAGTGAGCGATGTGGCGGTGAGTGTGTGCATCTTGTGTGCCCAGCTGGGAAGGCAGGAGCTCAGTGTGGGCCACCAGGGCCGAAGACCTTCGCCTGCCACGCCGTAAGTGCTTCAGGTGGTGGATGGACTGGTCAATGGAATCACAGCAACAGGAACATAGAGACAGAGAGGATTGGGTTAGTTAGTCTATTTTTGTATTTAATTTACATATAAAATAAAGACAAACATTTTCATTGAGCTGACTTATCTTGTTAAAAAAAATATATAACAAAAAAATAAATTTTATAAAAATGTTGAACAGGTGCGTTTTACTAATCGCAATTAAATATGTAAAGCATGCAATTATTTGCAATTAATCGCAATTAAATTCTGACAGCCCTAAATAATACCATTCAGCCCTATCTTTTTGGCCACAAAAAGTGAGCCCATAATTTTGGTGAAGCAGTAATCAGCCGAGTACCGTGCTTCATTCATATCTCTCTGTCACCAACCACAGTCTTGTTATGCTTGCACAGTCAATGAAAAGCAGATGCCCAACAGGAAATATCCCCTAATCCATCTTCAGTGCTCTCCATTCAAGCCCTTGCTTTTGTGAAATGATGACATTGTGCCGCGTACACAATCACGTCAACAACTACATCATCAACATTGTGATTGACCTCTAATCACGGGGAGGTATTGTACCAGCATATCATTTGTCACATTGAAACAATGGTGCTGCGGCGGTGAGACGGCCCAGAGGATCTCCTGTACCTCCAAGGCGTGCTGGATCTTATCCTTGTTGCCGGCCAGGCCAGGCAGACTAGAGCTGAAGGAGTGCGTGTTCTCGCATATCTGTCCACCCAGCAGGCTGTCTTCTGGAAGCAGGGTCTCCGACCACAGCCGGCACACGCCGTCCTCGCAGGAAGTCAGCAGCACGTTGCACACAGAACCCCTGGGCGGATACAATTGACAGAAAGGGCATTTGGAGCTCACAGAGTGTGGAGTACAGTTCCCTAATTGGAATTCGTTTCACCCTGCAATTGGGGTACAGTGTCAGCTACAGCAGAGAGGGCTCAACTGGCCGCTTCAGCAGGTACAGTACGCACGATGGTGGTGGGGAGTGTCAGCTTACTTGGGCATGTACTTGCTGGTCTTCCTCCAGGACATGCCCGTGACAGAGCGGGGATGGGCCAGGTAAACAAAGGAGAATTGAACGGGGGGCGCCTTTTTATCAGACGGATCCTGGACCACCACTGCAGAGCGCCAGCCAGTGGTTGGGTACCACACCTTGAGTAGGCAGTCATCCTTCATTTAGCCGCACACGCACACACACACGCACGCACACACACACACACATGCACAATATAACCTTGTTCTAGTACAACGCTGTCGATTTGTTTTGTTTGTCAGTACCTTGCCAATAGTCGCAAAATACTCTCCATCAGGAGACCACTTGGCATTGTGGATGGATGCCGCGGTCCTTAGAGAACATGCAAAACACACAAATATTATTATTATTCACCATTCTATTATTCACATCTCCATAGGAAGGGCTTCATTTGACCCTCACTCTAAAAACAAAATAAACACAGAGCTCTGTTTTTTCACTGTCAAAATAGGAAGCCCGGATCAGACAATTCTTTGAGTTTATGCATGTGCTGTGTTAGTTGGGAATTAGCATTTCCCCTTTCAAGTGACATGATTCTAGTATTTCATGAGTTTTTTGGCATGGCTATAAATAGAATTAGGGTGTATACTATACAGTACTTCCTTGTATTCTGTCGAGTTTGTTTGTAGCCAGTAAAGGCTGGCTGACTATTCTGGCCAGTAGTATATAGTATAGAACAAAGGATGTGGAATATGTAGCTTGAAGAAAAAGGTATTTGCTACTCAAGAGCATCTAAACTACCACCAAAGCACCAATGACTGTCATTACTGCTAATTACTGTATAACGTAGGCGCATGTTAAACTGTGGCCAAGCAAGAGTGGGTAAACTACAGTAATGCAGACATGGTAGCTTTCAATATTGGACAGTGACTGCTTTTTAGCCTTTTAACCTGAAAACGAACGCATGCTATTTTCAGATACAAAGTAGGTCAACCCATATTTTTACACACTAGTCTAGCAGAAGAGGGAGTGTTAAAAGTGAACATATGGTGTTCGTGATTCATGTGCAAACACACAGCTCCACAAATTAGAAAAAACAAGCAATGAAAAACACTTTAAAATGGACCCCCCAAATATAGGCCGGAGCAATATACCGGAATATACATTCAAATGTGTTTGATTTTCCTCTGCAACAACTGAGAAGTTGTCAGTGGGGGCTGTAACTTTAAAGTCTGCATATTAAGGAGAAGTCAGGGAGGAACAAATATATTGAATTCATTCACAATGATTAAGAAATGTAAATCCCTATTCAGCAGTATACAAGTATTCTGTAATTAAAGCTGCACTTGATAATGTCTTTAGGGTAAAATATGAACTTGTTATTGCTATATTAGTATTATACATGCATAGTATTTGGGATTCCTAGTCCCTCTACCATAACATGAGAGAGATAATATACCCCCCAACCATTTGTTCTACTGTGCTCATTGTAAGAAATATATACGGTATTCTCCTAACTTACTGCCTTTTCCTGTGCTTACAATTAATTGCAAGTTGTAATGCAATGTTTTCTTACTTCAATGATTGGCTGTTTTGCATTTTAAATATAATATGCATTCATTGTCATTACAAATTTCCTGTATGGTTTAAGTATGTAAGTAGCAAGTATGTTAACTTAATTGTCCATTGTGTTAAAGACCCTCCACTTGAAAGCTCTCAGCCGTGATTCAGGACTGTAATTCCGGACTGTCTGTCAAATGAATTAGCATATCTTTATCGACATCTGAAAATGCCATGCTAAAACTCTCACATTGCCCAGTCTTACTTGCACTGCCAGATACACTTCCAGTCGTTGAGCATGGGGAGGGGCTTGTCATCTGTCAGCTGCCCATCCTCCTCCTCTATTAGGACATCTGTCAAGGGAGGAGCCCACAGCTGGAGGCGCTCGGTTGCTGCTAGGATACGGTTCCCTGGAGACACAAAGCACTGGGTGACACACCTCACGGGCGGCCCACGGTGGATACAATGTAACACGGAGCAACACATGCATCTTTGCATAACCAACCACGTCGGAGGGAGCTGAGTACCAACCCAAAACACGTAGGTGCAAACACTCTCTGAGTGGGATGTGCGTATGGGGGACTATTCTCTGGCAGTGAGTCAGAGGGATGGGGGAAGATGGGGGCTTACCTTGTGGGTCCCAGGCCAGGTTGTAAGTGATGGTGTCCAGGAAGAACTGTCCTGTCTTTTGCCACTGATAGTTAAGATGCTGTTAGTGACAGGACACCACAGCATGTCAGAGAACATGCCAACGGCCACATGCAATGTTATTTACAAGTTGTATTCAAGTGATTGTTCAGAGCAACAGGATTATCAGTTGCATGCAGAGTAACATTCGAAGAGAGAGAATTGTACAAAGTACCATCTGTTCACACACATAATACACAGACTCTACTGTACTTAAAATATACAGCATGACTGATTTTGGATGTGTGAAAGACTCCTAGCCAACATGTCCAACTTAACTGAAAAACACCATTTGGAACCAATTAACAGTCAGAAGAGCTGCTAACAATATGAATATTCATGCTAAACTAATGAGCCAAAACAATATAAACAGTCACCTGGGTGGTCAGGTTTTGATGCCTGCCTATTTCTCCTACATCCAACAAGTTGACTAGGAGAACACTTATTTATATCTGCGAGTGTTAATAATGCTACCGTAATATGTGTATATGTGTGTGTGTGTGTGTGTGTGTATATATATATATATATATATATAGATTCTAAAGTATTATCGAGAGGATTCAACAATCATTGTCACTCATTCACAAGCCCGTGCTCACCTTGTGTCGTTTGTTTGGGTTGGCAGCAATCGGTTCAAATATGCAGACCGTGTTCCCGTAGGACGCGGCGATCTGAAAATAAAGATGTGCAGCCGGTGACCATCAGCACATTACCCAGTAGCCCATCAGTTAGATAGGAAGTGCACGACTATTCACACCAGACAATGGAGCAATGTGGGGAAGAGGAGAGCAGGCATACATTCACTAGCTTATTGGGACTAGTGGTCCTACTGAGTGCATGCATGCATGGTGAAGTGTACTGTCAATGTGCTGTGCCGTATATGGACAAACTTACCCTGCCGAGCTGGTGGGAGCACTCCACACAGCCCACCTGTATGTTTCCATGCTGAGCTCCTGGGATTATCTGAACGCACTCAAAGTCACTGGCCAGGATCACTATGTCACAGCCCGAGCCATAGGCCTGGCAAAGACAGACAAAAGCAGCTGTTGAATCAATAATCCATACGCATGCATGCAGAACATAGATCAGCGAGAGAAAGGGAACCTTAGGCTGTGCTTAAAATGGACAAAACACAAGTATAATCTACGGTCTTGCACGGAAAGCGTAGATGGTACAATTCTGAAGACATTGCATGGAATCTACCAAAGAAGACAGTGTTTTGTTAAAGCACTAGCATACATTTTTGTGAAATTGGCAGTGCTGGATCTGGATCCATCCGGCACTAGCATCTTCTAGTACAATTATGTAGCCTAGGTGCATGTCCTGTGGCTCAACTTGCAGTGTGTCACAAACTGCCACTTTTTGGAATGTTGTGTAGTGATGACAATAACAGACTGCTGAGGATGCATTCATTATCGATCACGCATTTCATCTGGTAATTAGTACAGAACAAAGGATGTGGAACATGTAGCTTGAATAAAAGATATTCACTATTCAAGAGGGTCTAAACTACCACCAAAGTATTAGAGGAATCTTACACAGAGGCCCGCCGTCATACAGTAACATGAATTAACTAATTAACTAATAAATTAACTTTATTGGTCTTACCCCAAAGAACCCTTTCATTTCATACTATCAATGCGATGCAATAAAATGAGATTAACATACAATGTAATGGCACTGGTAGAGAGATACAGTAGCAAAACTTGCACAATGGGGGTTTACCGAAATATTTTATTGCCATAATAATGAAACAAATTAAAAATGAGCCTTTGTATATCAGTGAGACCATTATCGCATCAGCACAAATGAGATGTATAAAAAGATATCTGCAAAGTGATAAACAACAAGCACTGTAACCCAACAGAATAGTGCTTACTGCTCCTAATACCAACACATTTGGCCTACAGTATGTCCATAGAGTAGTTAAAGGTTCTACTAATACAGCGAGCGTTGAGCAGGCTGTCACCTGTATTCATGAATAACTATGAGAATGTTAAGCAAAGCCCTCATTATAATATAGACGTATAGGTCGCATCTCCACTTTAGTAGCTTCGAGCCGAGCGCCTTGCTCCTCCTGTCATCTTAGTTAGCCCTGTGGGGGCAGCGACATGTCCACACCCCCCCCCCCTCCCCCAATCCCCATAGCCCCTTTACAGTAATCGCTCCACCTTAGCCAGTGCCAACACAAACACTAGCTACCCTTCCTGGCCAGACCCAGGCTAAGTTCAGGGTTCTGGGAAGAAGGGTGTCGATATCGAAAGGTAACTGATGACACAACAGCGGTGGCTGCCATTAGCAGCTACAGTACTGTATAGCCTACATGTGCAGCAGGACAGCAAGAGAGAGAGAGACACGTTGCACCTGGACGACATGACACCTGGCCTGGGAGGAGGAGGCTCATGAGGACCTTTCTGTGTTTTATTCAGGGGAACAGGAGGAGGAGGGGCCAGGCTCAACAGCCGTGCACACAACAGGAGGCGAATACAGACACCAGGGCTCCAGTACTGGTTTAGGTTCACGCTGCATGTGCCAGGCTGCAAATGACACCACCATCACAATAACAGTGTGTGTGTGTGTGCGTGTGTGTGTGTGTGAGAGAGAGAGATGAAGGGCTACTAGCTCTACCATTACTGCAGCAGTTGCCTCCGCACATTACTGCCGGCATTAAAAGCGGTCACCGTCACGCAGTCTGTGCCCACACACACCTCCATAGCACCGCGGCTGCTCGCGCACTATGCGCAAACCAAAGTCTATCTGGGCCCTGTTCGCTGAGGTCATGTGCCCCTAGTGTTTCATAGAGCCAGCCTGAGAGAGTGTGTGTGTGTGTGTGCAGCTGCGCTTATTGAACAGGAAACCCACCCGCATCTGTTTTTCCCCCCTTGTGCTCCTTCAGTCAGCATTCAGCAATAGGTCCGTCTGCACACATTTTGGACAGCTGCATTAGTGGTTGGCAAGACAAACTGGGCGAATTCATTATAGTTACGGTACAACTTGTATCCAGATAACATTTGGTTAGGGTCTCTGGACCTGCCAAGGTAGCCTTGCGAGACCCTCCTGATCTCGCGAGCTTCAGTTTAATTTTGCCGTGAGAATCAGTCTAGAAAGCCTCGGAATCTTTGTGAATGTGTCCGAGTAGAAACCATCCATTCCAATCAGCATTGTGTTTATAGCTATACGGGCGTGGTGCAGGTGTGCTGACCATGGTGCTGACAGCGAAAACGACCAGATGGGTCATCCAATCAACTGCCAGGTATTTCTTTGAAAGTACCTGCTCCCCAGACTTGTGACAACAAGGGGGCCACGGGGCGTGAGCTTTTAATTATGTTGTCCATGCATGTTTGCAGCACACTTTATGGTACGCTATTACAATCGTGCCATTAGGGGCCATGACTCAAAGTGTGATTACCGCTGTACATTTTATTGAGCAATAGAAAGAAACAAAAGGAGGAAGAGAAACAATTACACTTCTTCATTCTTTATATTCCTCATGCCAAGTGCAATCACGCAGGTAGGTCATGCTCACCCTCATTGAGCTGTCTTTAGTACAATCATAGCAGAGAAATAATAGTCAGCAAATTATCTAACCACAACCTTTATGTTGAACATTGCTGTCGTGGTGCTCTTAGTCATCTTTTGGTTTTTGATTTACCGTGTGTAGCGGACACTGTTATCTAAAGCAACAGGACTATTACAGCATTTGTCAATAGAGGAATAGGTCACACAGCTGTCATTGTGAATACCCATTCTGTTCAGCACACATTACCATTCCACAACATTGCAGCACTGCATCATTGCAGTGGAAGTGACAGTGGACTTCATGAGAAGCCCTCCGTCACTCCCCCCTCTCATCCTGTGTGTCTCCCCAATAGTCAGCACCCAGGGACCACAATGGGAGCTAGTGTGTAAACATTAGCTCCCGCACCGAGAAGGCCCAACAGAGAGTGTGTGCTTCCTGCAGCAGCTGAAAAAAATCAACCTGCCTCAGAACACGATGGGGCAGTTCTACACCACCATCAGAGTCCATCCTAACCTCCTCCATCACGGTCTGGTGCCTTACACTGCCGTCACCGGCAAGGACAAGCACTGACTGCAGCACATCATCCGGGAAGCAGAGAAGGTGATCGGCTGCGACACACATATCCCTCCGCCAGAACCAGCACGCCTCTGGGAACTTGTTTTTGCGGAGATTCGCCACACTCCACTCTGGTAAGACCAAAACCTAATGCCACAAGAACACATTCTTCCATACTGCAGATGGGGTTGGCTAGCACACAGACCGATTCTGGTGCTGCCACCTCCTGCACACTCATACACAGTAAAACCACTGTGCGGTCAAGACACCAGCAACCAGCCCTTCAAATGCATTGTTCACCTATCATCCCACATGAACTGTATATTTTACATTAACTTATTAAGATTACTATATACTGTATGATCTATTTTCTTCTCTCGTACAACCTAGCCACTGTACCAGCTACATCATTAGTTGAGTGCAAACGTAGGCCTACATGGCAAATGCATTTGATTATAATTATGATAATGATGAAGTAACTGCTAGCAGTATAAACTAAGAGCTTTAACATAAGAGCTGAGCAGAAAGCTAGCAGACCAGGAAGAAGAGATTATAGATTCATTTTTATAGAGACAGAAATAGAAACAAAGAGATGATTGCCATTGTTGGTTGAGGGTCATTATGAGGGTGCTATTATGAGAAGTCATTGACAGAGCAGTAGTACTAGCAATAGACAAAGTAAAAAGACCAG
This sequence comes from Forbesichthys agassizii, assembly GCA_026546735.1. Taxonomy (NCBI): domain Eukaryota; kingdom Metazoa; phylum Chordata; class Actinopteri; order Percopsiformes; family Amblyopsidae; genus Forbesichthys; species Forbesichthys agassizii. The sequence goes on along the minus strand of JAODLL010080631.1, from coordinate 15,212 downwards.
AATTTGGCAATGTTGGTTATCTGCTTTGCTCTCTTGTCTCTTGACGATAGAGAGTCTCTCTCTGGAAATTATGAAGAATATACTGTAGCATAGCAGCACACTCAGACATTCCCTTTGTTTATAATGTACTAAACACTTGGTAGCATGTTGGTTGAACTATGCTGGTTGTGTCCCTTTTATGAAGAGAGAAATGTGTAATGTCATGTTTAAAGCAGCTGTACAGAAGCAGAACATTGTGGAAGTGTAGTCCATCTATTTTGGGCCTATGTTTGTAGAGTAGCTTGTTCGCACAGGTTGCTGTTTACGCTATTTTATCTGAGCACGGCTTGAGAAACACTGAATGGGGAAATGGATTTCAGGGTCTGGGCCTGCATGTAGCATGTCTGGTGTAATCTATCCAGCTGAAATTGTGCCTGTAATGTACAATCAGATGTCATTGAGCATTATTGAACAACCAGCATTGCCCTGCTCCTGTATTTAGGCTATACAAATTATGAGTGTCACTACATTTAAAATCTTATATTCTGAATGTTGTAAGTTTGCAAATATTATGTTTGCTTTAAGGCTGCATAGAAAACAAAAAGAGATTCTTATTCTCACGGGAAATAAACTGGTTAGAAAATGTGCAAATAAAATGCAGGCCTATAAGAATACTGTATATCTGACATTGTCCAAACCTTTGATCTCAGTTTATAACACAACGCTGGTTGAGTTGAACAGCAGGTGCATACGAAATACTTGCTAAAGAGTAAAGATATGTTGATGGTAGCATGTAAATGGATACGGTGTGAGTATATGTGCGTGCAAACCTCTGCAAACATGTGAGGATCAGTGTAACTATAACAGCAAAGGGTATGATGTCCTAGTGTTCTTAAAATGCCCTCTTATGAACTGAAGGACAACACAGGGCACATAATCTGTCTGTTGGCAATGTTCAATGCCTTCAGCTCCATAGCCAGCAATTGCCTATTTTGTTGCCCTGACATTACCCTGAGGTCTAAGCAGGATATGACCCAGTCCAGATCTGGTAGGTTCTAAATGTTTTATACTGGCACTGGCACTGCACAGTATTGCCTAACTACACATGTATGGAAAGAAATCTACACCTACGCCTATAACATAATATTAAGCAGGCATTGAACGGTGTTAAACAGGGGCAAACCTAATAATAAATACGGTTATTGGCATTTCCATCTCAGTAACTAACTACCTATAAACAAACCGCTTTCTATATCATAATGTATTATATCAGGCTGAAAACTTGCTTTATAGTTTCATTAATAAATGATATGTGTCTGCTTAGCTAAATGTTTTTAAATTTAATTAATTAATTTATTTATTAATTTATTAATTAATTTATTATTTGTATTTCTTTAGTTTGTGTGGTTATATGATTAATGAAACATCTGTTGACTATTGTGATATTCTGCCTTCATGATAATTGTCTAAATAGTTGTGTTTTTCCTTCACATAGATGTTTTGGATGCTGGTCTGTTTTAAACAACAGTGACTGCGTGATCCTGAAATAATGTGCCACATCAGGTGGTTCTGATGTTTCCATATATTTCTGTTTCCTAATTAATTTCCTTAACCTGCAGAATCAGAACAAATTGTGTAGCTTTGGTTTATATGTTGCTACATTCAATGGAACTTTTGAAAGCTACTTTAAGTCCAGGCCCATCAGATAAATACTGGGAAATTGCCAGAGATCACACAGATAAACTGAAGAAAAAAAAACAATCCAAAAATCCACTCTAAACAAATTGTTATTTTTCTTCATAAATTAACAATGTATACAATGTATTTAACAACGGATGTAACAACAATAAAACTTATCAGGCCTAATATTTGTCCAAAAGGCCTACGCATATTCAAACAATAGCCTAATAATACAATGACAAAATTGCTACCTCAACTTTATTCTATGAAATTGTTGTAACATTGATGCTAGTGCAAATTGTATAGCATGTAAAAGGAGAATAGTTTTTCTACTTCAAAATGATTCAGCCAATCTAGCTCATGTATCCATATATGGCTCCATACGTCATAGCAGGCACAGCTGATGCTGGGATGACAGCAGAGCTAATGATCCTTGACTGAAGCTAAATGTTCGAGAGCTTAGATAGTTCAATTTACACGCAAACCCTAGCGCTTGCGCCGTCATAGTACTTGTACAGTCAAATTAGATTTCGCCATCATTCTCATTTGAATACATATGTTATGACTGCGCAAGGGATCTCCTTGCATTAACAGTAGGCTACCAGATGCAGATAAAGGTCATTTCAGTGGGGAACTGTCTTTTATACACTCACTATAAGTATATTATCTAGAATCACAAACGATAACCCACGGGCACCCTTCAACGTTCTGAGTCTGCGAATTCCCGACTCAAACTGTCAAGGCGAATACATGGTTTAAAATACCACGAAATCGCAGATCTGACTCACTTGGCACGTCTCATGAAGCTGACTATATTCAGCTAGCTAGTGCCTTAGCTTAGCCTGCTCATGTAAATCCAATATTGCTAGCGAACTAGCTCAATTGTCCGTCGTAGGCTACTGTATATCTCAGTTTGATATCAAAATAAAACTTACCGTGAATGGAATGTCATTGACGCTTCCCACTGAGTAGCAGCAATCCCCGGGGTTCACAGCCCCAGTTAGCACCTGGTGTAGATGCATATTTTCCTAATATGTTAGCAGCAGATGTATATTTAATTATTTACAAGTCCACCCTCTCGGTTTCTCCATCTAGCAAAGGCTGGGAATCCCATCAGCAACGTTGTCCTCGGTCTGACAGCGGTGTGTTCCTATAATCGACAATATTATGACAAATTAGTTCGACCAGTTTAATACAATTTCGCTATGCCCTCTCATCTATGTCTAACATTAGCAGTTGGGCATCTCTCGTTGTCAACACCATCGCCAGGATTATTCTGTATAGAACCGAGGCAGCAGGATCTCTGCAGCGATCCTGACATGCGCGCTCATGTTTTTCTCAAGGCACGACTGCAAAGCCATAGAAGTGGTATTATACTTGTAGTAGATAATCTAATTCTACATTTTACGTGATCATGCGCCGACAAATCTTCGGGTACAGCAACGGAACAAGTTTCTCTTAACAGCAACACTTTCGTATACTTTTTTAGTGCAGTAAAAGGTGTGCGTTATATTTTGCTTCTCTTTCTACTTTTCAATTTCTATGTTAAAGGCGTTCCAGTTTGTAGAGAGCGCGTCGCTCTGACGAACATTTTCATTGGTCAATGACACTTTGTACTCTGGGGAAAAACTTATTTTATATTAGAATAATAGTAATGTTTAGGCTACATTAAGGAAGGGTCCCTCTTTCTTTAAATTAATTTTAATTGTCATAACATCAGCATACTGAAAAATCCATCTTCTATCCAATGTTACAGTATTCTGGACCATGCACATGCCATCACAAAAGGCATATGTACATATGTATGTATCAGGTGTTGCATAGGAAATATTTCATTTCACATTTGCTGTATTTGTGCCATGTAATTATTAACTATTAATCACTAAATGTGTACACAATATACTAGAGAGTTATGTATATGAATTGTCCAAGGTTTTTAATATTCTTACTCCCGTTTTTCAATATACTGCACATTATGTAGAATATTCTGTGCCAACTGGCCAGCTGGTATACTGCCAGCTGTTTTATTGTGACTAAGGACCCAGAGAGTGAGTCAGCTATAGTAAAGTGATGCTCTATCTCACTCATTTCATTATGCTTCCTCTCTGTATCTTGTCCTCCCCATATATTGTCTTACTTATCTAAGAGATTGAACAAAAATGTACTGACTTCTCCTTATCCCCATTCTTGTTTTAATCGATATCTCCCTCTTGTTATTTTCTTTGATACATTATGAACAGGACAGTAGTGGTGATACAACCCAATCACTGTGGTGGTCTTGTGGTAATCAGCAGATATGTCTGGCCTGCTAACCCTTAACACACTGCACAATAGATATATAGAAAGAGTTAGGCAATCAGGCCCCAGGTGACGCTACGAATGAATGTTGCATTGAGGTCTTGTGGTTTAATCCCGTTTAGCCTATTTAACTGTTTGATGACGTCTCTCTTGAATCAGTAAGTCAAATATATGCTTCATTCCATACGAATACAGTACAGTAGCAAAGATTAAGTTTCCAATAACACAAAAGAGAGAACTCTTACCAGAGATGTCAAATGTCACACTTTTTGTTATAATAAATGGTTTACAGTACGTGACTCTGGTCTATGCCTGACGACAACCATCAATTACTGAAAAAATATAGGTTGCATTGTGGTTTTAATGCCTTAATCCCTTTTATTAGACCATCCATTACAGTAAATAGAAACCGGTCAAAACATGCACTTTGGGTGATTGAGATGTGTCGTTAGATCTGCCACAAGTGACGTGTGACCAAAAGAGAAATTAATGTTGTGAAATGATGCATATCTCAAACAATGGATGAAGAAAATTAGCAGATAAATTAACGTGTGGCAGCATATACAATATAAAAGGCACATATGAATGCCTCCATGTACCCATACCATGTTCACACCTGTGTGTGTGCCATAATGCAAACTGGCAGCATGAGACTGCAGGGCTGTTTGCAGTTGCTATAGGTTGGTGGAGGGTGATGCAGTGTTTGTAGTCTTTGTAGCACCACTGGGAGACAAAGGCCTGATCTACAGAGTAGAATTAAATGCATTATAGATTTTCTCATTTCATGGATGGCTGCTAGCTGTGTGGGGTTCTGGCCTGGCCCTGAAGTACAAGCCATTCTGCTCCCCATGATAGCAGTGTAATTAAGCCTTTAAAACATGAATAAATCAATTAATCAAACAATATACATTGTTTAAATATGATATAATGTCACACAGTACACCTAAAAAGAAGCATTACCATGTTTGAAATGATGCTTATTCTTGTATGCCTGGTAGGTTTTCAGTAGCAGCAATGAAGCAGTAGGGGAGCTCATAACATCCAAATAAATAATTTGAATTATTTACTGGATATGTAATTACTGCCATAATGAGAATATGACATTCATAGAAAGACAATGTAAGGCAACACAATGTATTACTGTAACGGTTTACCAGAGGGATAAAATACGTTGTTATGTGTTGCAATACCTACACATTACATGGAGGTGAAGGGATGCCTCTAAACTAACATCAATAATGTAAAGATTAAAGATAAAAAGTCAAATGTGATATATTTCCTCTTCCTTTTCATGCATCCGTTTCAACATGCCTTTTGTGAACACGGTACATTTCATGGCATAATAATTGCCATCTATCTATTTCAATTAGAACTATAACCCCTGGACAGCTACATTACTGATGTAATATGTGTGTATTTATCATTATAATATCCAGCACATTATACACATTCTAATGAATTATATATTATATATATTGGATTAGTATTGCTCTCGGTGTGAGCTACATGTGATTCTTCCAGGCTGCAGTGTTCTCTTTCCCTGTTGGTTTTTAGCATGCCTGCTCCCACCTCCCACATCAACGCGTGTGCCATTACAACCCCCTCCCTCCACTCGCGCGCTCACTACAATTGCTGTGGGCTTTCTGTGTCTGCAGATATACTGAAGATTGATGATGTCTGTTGAAGAGTGCCGTCTTTCCCTCTGACACAGCCCCTCCTCCTCCACCTCCTCTTCCTCCTCTTCCTCCTTCACAGATAGCCACCGCTGGCCTTTCCCCTCTGTGAGGAGGGTCAAATTATTTTACCGTGCGCGGTCCAGCCAGGCCATTCGTCTCTGCTCTCCGCCCGTCCCGACAGCCTTGGGCTGGCTAATGAATCTCGTATACGCAACGTGGTTGTGTCTTATCTGCATGTGTGTGTGAGCGTGTGCATATGCCTCTGTGCGTGTGTGTGCTTGTGCTGTAACTGGATTACCTGTTTTTCATCTCCACGTTATGGAGCTTCATTGTGTTTCTTCATCACATTCATATTCTAGCTGTCAGCTAATCCCTTCTATTTTTGGCAAGCAGGTGCTAGTACTAAGGGGTTGTGTGTGTGTGTGTGTGGGTGAGTGTGACTGCATTGTATTGCATGTGAGTGTGCTTGTCTGTGTGTGGCAAGTGTGTGTGTTTGTGCGCATGTGTGGCATGTGTGTTGCAGTATTGGTGTGTTGGTATGGATCTATATTGTAAGATGTAAAGAGAGAGAGAGAGAGAGAGAGAGTGAGAGAGAGAGAGAGAGAGAGAGAGAGAGAGAGAGAGAGAGAGAGAGTTTATTAGTATAGGAACAGATGGTGGATAGGTGCAGAGCCTTGATTGGCTCTTAGGTTTAGGAGATCAAGGGCTTGGCACACAAAAACAAACACACACGCGTGCACACACACACACACGCACACACACACCCATACACACACACACAGACACCCACACACACACACACACACACTACTAAAGCTTTTTATAGGAGTAACAGGTTAATGAATCACTGTAACAGAAACTCAAAAAAGTGTGTGTGTGTATGGGTGCATTTGTGTGAGTGTGTGTGTGTGTGGGTGCGTGTGTGTGTGTGAGAGAGTAAGTGTGTGTGAGAGAGAGAGAGAGAGAGAGAGAGAGAGAGAGAGAGAGAGAGAGAGAGAGAGAGGCTTACTGTAAAGTAGCCTAATTGGTTTAATACCTGTATCTATATAATCAATAATGTTGACATATATAATGTTCACATAAAATGGTTAGTGATTCTTCACTGTCTCCCTTTAAGAAATGTTTAGAAGAATTTTTGATTTTTGTGCTTGACCAGCATTAATTACATAATTTCTTAAACGTAAAGTGGAAAGCATAAAACGTCTGCCAAATTCCATAAATGTAAATGTAAAGCATACAGAGGTGGTGAGAGGACCTTGGAAAGATTTGTATTCTATCCAATAACTTGTTTGGATGGTATGAACACACGCAGTGATGGCCTAAATCCACCCTATGGCTATGATTATTGTCCCTGGGGTTTGGGTATTTGATGCTACAAATACATGTAATATAAGTGTTCAGCCAGCAGAGAGCACTGCAACTCTTTGTATGACCCAACATGACCAGTGTTGACGGTCATTTGAAAATCAGTATAGCATTAAATATCATCCCATACATATTAAAACAACAAAACAATAACATTTGTGTTATTCTATTTAGAAGACCATTTCTAAACATTTCCACTCACAGTAATAGTAAAATGTGAATTCCTGCTCTGTGGGACGTTCTGTGATTTATGGACTAGAGTTGGGACTTTGAGCCAGTGTGTGAGCCTACAGCATGAATGTGTGTGTGTGTGTGGGCAGAAGGGTGAACAACAGGGCATCAGAGGCCTAGGGAGCAATAGGAAACATGTGTCCCTCCTGTGGCCCCACGTCCTTATATCTCTGCTGCCTCCACAACCCGTAGACGTTAGCAGAATTATAGTGCATTGTGTGAAAAGAAGAATGTGTTCAACATAAATTACTTTAGAGTTAGGAAATGTGCTACAGTCTTGCTATTGAAAAACTGTTTCTTTTTCTATTCTGATAGAAATTTAAATGCAGACTGTTATAAATGGTTCTGTATGACTCATTAATCTGAGCTATCAGAGCTGATAAGATTCTTCTATAGGAGAGAGGCAACTGAAAAATCACTCTTTGAGAATCACAGACTGATAGCTGCATCAGTATGTGAATAGTTATGTGTGTGTGTGTGTGTGTGTGTGCGAGCGCGCAGCTGTGTGCATGCACACTGGTGTTTCTTTGACATTATAATATACCTTTAGTTTAAGATGTCTTTAGGAAGCTTTTACTGACTTCTTATCTCAGGTGGAGGGAAAAATGACGTAAGAATAAAGCACATCAACTAAAGAAATGAGGTAGAAAAATAGCCCATAAATAGCGGTTCAAAGTCTAAAGTGTTCACCTGAACAGTTGAATGGATGAAAGGACTTTTGACATCAAAATAAGTGTTTGTTGCTCAGTGACCTGAGAAAGAAAATAATTATATGTAAAGTCAATAAGTCAAAGAATAATAAAATACAATACATAGAATAGAATAGATTTGACCACGACTATCTTAATACTATTGATAAATAGCTCCCTGCTTATCAAATTGTTGATCAATAATCATTGGTATCGAAAAATATATCTGACAATGTCCAAGTATCAAATATATTACTTTTTACTCATACCTCATTAAAATAAGCACTGAAAAAATACTGTACACTATTGTAAAATATTTTCTCTATAGGCCTATAGCTTTTGAATATTTTTTGCCTTGCCTAATCACAATGGAACAATTTATTTTGCAGGAGAAAATGACAAAACCTGTTCATATGTTGTTGTTCATATTGTTGTGTATACAGTAGGTTCATGCTAAATTGATCACCCTCTCTCTCCTGTGAGCCAAGTCATGTGTTAACAGTATGATTATCTTTAGCGGTCGCTGGTCATAAGACAAAACGTTTTAGAACGCTGTCTCGTTATTAGAGCTTTGTGCTCACACAAACATGTGACCGGTGGGGTTAATACCATATTCAACCAGTAGGAGGGAGCAAAGACCAGATATAAAAGCCATAGCAGCCAATATCATCTAGTGCCATATTATTGTAGTTCTTACTACATTTATGGTCCAAAAAGCTAAATCAGTTTTGGCACAACTTTTGAATAACCCAGGAACATCTTCAACCTAGTTGAATCCTGGAATCAATTTAGACACTAGCATTATAGGCCAGTGAATTGTAAAATTGTACAAGGGCACAATGTAATCTGCAGTCTTGTAAATGGACCACACTCCGAACTAAGGAACAATATGAGAGAGAGAGAGAGAGAGAGAGAGAGAGAGAGAGAGAGAGAAATACTGTAGCAACTCATAAAGTACATGCTTTTATGTCTTCTTGTCCATAGTGAACCACACTATTATGATTGTCCATGACAGTAGGGCCTACATTCTGGTGATTTACAATAGAGGGATTCAACAGTCCCAACATGATTGTCTGCCTGGCCAAATCTACATTTACTTAATGGCTACTATTACACAACCCTATATAGAATGCATTTGTTTTTTTGTGGGTTGGCTAATAAGTGTTTGTGTGTGGGTGTGTGCGTGCGTGCGTGCGTGTGTGCGCGCGTATGTCTGTGTATGTGCGTGCATGTATGTCACTTGATGAGAATCCGCATGTCAACACTGGAATGGCCTCTTGCGTGTTTGTTTTCCTGATTAGATGTTGCTGTAATGTGGTTCCTTCCAATCGCCTCATAAACCACTTCCACCCTCCCCCTGTTGATGCTCTCTTGCTTCTTGATGACCGCGTCTCTCTCTCACTCATTCTCTCCCTCTCACACTCTCTCTCCCTCCTTGCCTATCATGGCACCCACTTGCCTCTTCTTAATGCGGTGCGTCCCACCCCTCCTAGATGGAGCACAGTTGCACCTGGCCTATAAGAATGAGCAATGAGTGAGGGGAAACTGTGAAGCATAGAGGCTCAGGGCACACAGTAGCCATTATAGGGCTAAAGCACCGCCAGCGTGCTTGATGAGGGAGAACACCACAGTCTCACCCTGGGACACTCCATTAAATTCCCCCGCTTTGTCTTTCTGTCTGCACATACACACACACACAGACACATGCGCGCGCACGTGCACACACATGCACAGGCACACATGCGCGCGCACACGCACGACAAACCACATTCCAGCCGTGTCTCTTGTGTGCTGCTCCTCATGACCACAGGCCATATATTTTGCTCTTCTGGATATCCCGTCACCTTGACGACTGTCACCAAGAGCAACATCCGCTTCTCTTCCTGTCTGATTATAACCCATCCCTTCCTCCTCATAAGCACCTTTCCATAATCCTCTCTAATCTTGACAACAGCAGCGGAATCTGCTATAAACTATTTAAGGTTATTCAGGGTCAAATCTAAACATGAATAAAATAGGTTAAAAAACTCTTTAATCTCAGTTGCATTCAGACAAGAATAAACTGTGACGAACGCGTATGTATTTCTTCTATTTTGACTTGTACTCTATTTTGAAGCTACTGTATAGTACATGCTGTGAATGAAATTGCCCTTGGAGATTAAATAAAAACTACTCTACTGTATACTTCCAAGGCTGTATATTCAAAGGCTGAGCTGAGAGAGAGGTCTTGATGCTACATGCACTATCCAACTCATAAACCACATAAGACACACAAAATCAAAATCTATTGAACCTCTGAGAAATGCGTTTTGGAGTGGGAGAAAGATCACTTTTCAAAGCTGCGGTTATTGATCATGACTAATGCATGCTTGCAAACAGTGAGACGACCCTGCTTAATTCAGCTGTTTCCTTATTACAATGACAATATCATTTTTCAACAGTGGCGTGGATGTGTTTTACTACAATTTGTTTCAATGAGCAATACAAATATGCCAGATCTATTCCAAACACGTTCCTTTTCAATTATAATGACCTAGCAGGGTTGAGCCCAATCGTCTCGACGTGTTATGATTCTTCCTTGGTAATTAGCATGCTAATGGGTTAATAAAAGTCTCCTACTCCTACTTTGTCTTTGCAGCTGAAATATGGCAAAACAAAACCTCTCTAATGAGGAAGCAGTAATTTTACCGTTTTTTATTGGACACATCACTCATTGAGAAAAGTTTTACTGAAAAACTTTTGAAAACGCGACTTCTGTATTTAAATAATGGCGTTCAATCAGTGGAAATATCGAAAACAAGTCTCGGCCAACTTCTGAAGCGTTATTTAAGAGACAAATTGGAATTTGAAATGCATTTTTATGTATATGTCCTCTAACAATCCCCCAGTAAACTTTTTTCCAATGTGGCATAATATGTGTAAAATGGCTACTATGCTGTTTTCTGCTTATTTTGTTTTTTTGTGTCTAACCACATTGTTTGTATTCACATGTTTAGGTCACATGTTTGTGTTGGAATAATGAAAGTGTTATGGCTTTTCAGCTCTGGGTGACAAAGGTGCCTGTCTAGAACAAAAAAAATCTTCCTCCAGCTAACGCAGAAGGCTAATGTTCTATATGCATCAAAATATATTAAAATATGTCTGTCTGTAAACAAGAGAACAAATGAGGTGTGAAAGCTGATAATAAATTCATAACTCCATATGCCAGACAGCTCACATTTCTCATGAGGCGACACCCTTGATATGATGCTCATACATTTGTGATCTTAACAGCAGCTGGCACACAGAAATGAGTTTTCATAAAAATCAATGAGGTCCATGTGGAGTAGAAAGAAACATATCCTGGACAGAAATAGCCAAGCAGGCAAAAAAATGAGTTTTCTTTGTGTTAGTAATCATCATCCCAAGCAGTGTATTGACTGCAGATGTAGGTGGCTGTGTGGTGGGCCGCAGTTTGTGTGCATGTGTGCATGTGTGCATGCGTGCGTTCGTGTGTGCGCACGTGTGTGTGTGCGTGCGCGCATACGTGCATGCATGTGAGTGAGTGTTATGATTTGGATTTAGTGTATGAGAGCGTGTTTGTTTGTATAAGTGTGTTACAGTATATACTGCAGAGATAGGCTTGTACATTGGTGTAATGTAAGGACATTCGAGGACATCAGTCCTTATCAAAACGCTGTATCATCTATCATCAAAACAACAGGAATTAAACGCAGTTACTGTTGTCCAGCAGACATGATATAACCAGGATATTAAATATGGCATTATTATTGAATTATTCATGGTCATTGGGTAATAATAGCAATATCTTCTGTATATGTTGCTCTACTTATAATAAAGTTGCACAAGGTAGATGTACAGTAGACAAACATCTACATGCATCTAAAATATGATGCAATATCTGACCATGGCTGGCCAATAAAAACAAAAGGGTGGTGATACTGATTCCCAGTGTCTCTCTCCCCCCTCCCACACACACACATCGGCTCTCTCTCCTGTCCATACAGGTCTAAATAATTCTCTGTCATGAGTGCGCCCGAGAGGCTGGGCTGCCTTGGTAGTCCCTAGCTTGACTCACACCGTCTTCGCTTATAAAATATGAACTGCATGTTAAGAGCCGCACAACCACTGAAGTTGACTATGGCTTTGAGGGTGCAGCAGTGATTGTAATTGTGTTATTGTATTGAGGGTGTGGCAAGGCTCTGCATGTAAGCACACTGAGGAAAAGCACATTGGAAAGTACAGCATAGTGTCAGCTTTTGTCCAACTGATGCAAGGGAAGTCTGTATTTGGCATGGCATGCTGTCAGGTGTGGTGAAGGTGGGTTAACACCCCTGTCTGTGTCTATGTGCTGTGAAGGAGGTCAAGTGAAAACAATGGACAGAGGGGTTAGCCTACACCTTTATACTGTACCTGTCAGAGCTCAACTCTCAATATGGCATCTAAAAAACACAAAAGTAAAGGCCTTGTTTGTAGACTAGCGGCTAGACTCTCTCTGCCACTGACAAGCTCATACTCGCTGATCATAGTATCATCGTAGAGATATGTTCTCTAATGTTCTAATGTTCTCTAATGATCAGCTAGTATGAGCTTGTCAGTCCTGTTAACATGCTCATGCTCGCGTGCATGTGCACGCACACACACACACACACACACACACACACACACACCTACAATGCGGTACTGTAGACGCGCATACACAGATGCCTTCACAGATGTATCCAAAGGTGTGCGCGCAGACCATGCAGATGCATGGAGACATGCACTAATGTGAGCCTCGACACAGGTACGAACTCACGCTTTTGTGATAGTGAGGCGAGCGTTTGTGAATGTGCAAGGGCGTTTACAGCACAGGACGCCCTGCGTGGAACGTGTGGCGGACAACAGAGGGTTAGGGAGACCATCTCATGGCTTCACCGCGTGAAGCATCCTGACTCAACCTCCATCCCTCTCTTTACATCCTGTCTCTCGGTGTGACTCTCCGCTGCTTGCTCTGCCTGCCCCTTATGCCAGGACCCTCTCGCTCTCTCCCTCCCGCTCTTTCTTTCTCTCCCTCTTTCTCTCTCTTTCCTTCTCTCCTGCCATCTCTCTTCTGCTCTTTTCTCTCTCTATCTCTCTCCTCTCTCACTCTCTCCCTCCCTCTTTCTCTCTCTCTCTCTCTCTATCTCTCTCTCTCTCTCTCTCTCTCTCTTTCTCTCACACTCACACAAAACAGGAGGCCACCCCCGCCAAAAGTGTTTTATTGTGTTTTCCCCCTAATCTAAACCATCTGGTAACAGTAAGGACTATTACTGGCACCAGAGCAGAGTGACTTGGAGGGAATTTACAACTTGTGCATTAGACATGGTTAAATAAACCAGAGCTTAGCTGCAAGCTGCAGCCCACTGGGTGTATGGAGATGGCAGGCTATTCTTAGGAGGGTTAGGAAACAGTGAGTGGTGATACTCGGTAGCAGAACGCTGTTCAGTTTAGTTCGGGGTCATGAGGCTGACGGTTGTTCCCCTTTGCGACCACCACAGTCAAACTGTCATTGACAGCATCTGCACGTACACACCTATGTAGAAAGTGCTGATATGAAGTCATAGGTGAAATAGTTTTGAAACCTTTAATAGAATAAGCAGAAGCAGTCAGACGTTTTAATACAGCAATTCCTTATAAAGTTCATAATTTGCACTGCTTGTCTACTCTATTAATTTACCATGGCCATTGCTATTGCAATATCAACCGTATCTTATAGCTGCAATTAATATGATGGGAAATGAACTTCCCATGTGAGTTTAAATGTCTAGACGGGCATGCAATATACAGCTTAATGTCAAATATTGTGACTGATGTTCAAATGGAAGCAGAATCACTTTCATTACTTTATAGAGAAATTAAATGGAGGAAGATGATGATGATGATGATGATGACAATGATCATGGTAATAGCCGAGTAATGGTTATTATGATTGTTGTGATTATTATTCTTACTGTGAATCAGTATCTGGGCAAAACAAGAAAGTTTTAAAGCATAAAAACGGTCTCCACTCAATTAAAAACGGTCTCCACTCAATTATACAATGTAATGAAATAGTTTCAGAGATCTCATATGCTGCTATAAATTGTCCTCTCATAGTTTTTGTTACATGGATTATCCATCCCATCTCATGTAGGTGGATTGTGTAATACTATTCTGTTTACCTGTCAAAATGGGACAGTTAAACAGTTTTTAAACAGTATTTAAACAATGCCTATATGTATGATTTATTAGCGTGTAGCTGATTGCCAATTTAGCTAGTGAAAGGTCAAATATGAAGTGTGTGAGCCATGGGGCATAAATGAACAGTCTGCTCTGTGACAAAACACAGAATTACTGAGACCAGCTTCACCTCTCTTGTCACCCCACTTATTCTCCCAACTAACCTCCTGACTGGAGCACGCACACGCACACGCAGCCCAATTAGTTTTCTTTTACCCAATGCCAATAAAACGGCATGACCCAGCAAAGCCGTAACATTTTAATTCATCTGGAGTGAATGGGGTTTTACAGAGCAATGCATTTCATCAGCAATGTTAGAGCTTTTTATAAGGTTATGAATGCGTAATCATAAATTCAGGTCACAATAAAGACAAGATAAGTTAGAGATGTTAAATATCCTAGGTGTTAAAGTCAGAGCATGGCAAGCCTTTTTTAAGACAATACATTTTATTTTTAATCTTACTGCATTTGGCAGTTTCTGATATTCCAGCCAGAGCTGTCTCTGAACAGCTCCAAACATAATCACATAAACGTGGAGTAATGCTGGCCCCATACTAGAGGGGTTTTCACATCTTAACCAAATTTTAAAATCTAAGAGACCATTGACATAACAACCAATTAAGCAATTGATTTATATTTAAATCATAAAAAAGCATACAGTATCTCACAAAAGTGAGTACACCCCTCACATATTTGCAAATATGTGAGCAAATCTTTTCATGTAACAACAATGAAGAAATTACACTTTTCTGCAATGTAAAGTAGTGATTTTACAGCTTGTAGAACAGTGTATATTTGCTGTCCCCTCAAAATATCACAACACACAGCCATTCATGTCTAAACCGCTGGCAACAAAAGTGAATACACTCCTAAGTGAAAATGTCCAAACTGGGCCCAAAGTGTCCATATTTTGTGTGGCCACCATCATTTTTCAGCGCAGCCTTAAGATGCTCAATAGGGTTTAGGTCTGGAGACAAGCTTGGCCAGTCCATCACCTTTACCCTAAGCTTCTTTAGCAAGGCAGTGGTCGTCTTGGAGGTGTGTTTGGGGTCGT
>JAODLL010080630.1:30820-68472 GCA_026546735.1 Forbesichthys agassizii | reverse complement strand
ATATATATATATATATATATCGCCCCCCTCTAGGCACTTCATGAATGGCTTCTGCCGATTTGGTACGAGGTGTCGTTATCTACACGAATGGCCAGTTTCAGCTTCAAACCAAATATGCAGGTACTTTCAGAGTGGTATCTGTTGGTATGGTGAACGTTGCAGGTGAGGACTCTTGTATAAGTCTAAGGTATTCTATAATGCTCTCAGGGTTTATACCAGACACTTATTTGTGCCTCTGCCTCCAGATACTTTCATGTTCAGCCTGCTGGTAATTCAGCTGTTCCAGGCAGAAGGAGTTCAGCACCTCACGTCCATCCGTCTAGTTTTGGAAATGTGCATTTCAACAGAAGAGGGTCTGAACCTGTTCTTCCTCAAGATCAGGTGACCTCAAATCGACAATATCCGTCATCCTCTGTTGGGACTGTATCCAACCGCCAACGCAGCCTTCGGCACACTACTTCAGCAGAGGTGACTTCTGAAGGAGGATCACAAGATCAGTGCCAAGAGGGTATGAGTCATAATGACTATGCAAGCTCATTATTGCAGTATTCTAATACGTCTTTGACATGCACACTAACTCTCATCCAACTGTTCCCACAGAAGCCGTTCGGAGTCTTCAAACGTTTAAATCTGGTGTGCCTTATAACCATCTTCAGCAGGTGCACTTTCAGTCTTTCTTTGCGATGGCTTTATTTGTTAGTTAATGACCTGCTCATTCAGCAGCAGTATTGAGCGATTAAATCTAACTTTGGAGGGGTGCTGGGCCAGCTTACATTGGCTAGTATAGCATGCTATGGGGATCCTGGGGCAGAAACCCATAGTTCTATACTGTATTAGGCGAAGGAGCCGTCCTCCATAGATGCTGTGGAGAGCAGAGCAGTGGCTGCTGTAGATGGCCAGGAGGACTTTGAGGCCTTTTGCCACAGTAAAGGCGTAACCTGCGGCATCTGCATGGACGTGGTGTACGAAAAGCCCAGCGCAAGTGAGCGCCGCTTTGGCATCCTGCCAAACTGTAGTCACGTGTTCTGTCTACGATGCATCATTACCTGGAGGAAGACCAAAGACTTGCAAGAGGATGTCATAAAGTAGGTTTCAATGACGTGTGCCGCTAGTCTGTAGTCGGTGTCTGGAGTTTGTGTTTACTCGACGCCCCATTTGTGTCTTGTCCAAGGAGTTGTCCACAGTGCAGGGTCAAGTCGGCCTTCTATATACCTCACAATTACTGGGTAGAAGGAGATGCCAAAGATGTGCTTGTTGCGTCCTTCAAAGAGAGATGCAGGTAAGCTTTGTGTGCAGTGTGACGGCTGTTTATTTTTGTGGCTGTGCAAATGTACTTGACTTGCATGAATAGGTAGCATGTTTTACAACACAATATTTTAAAGAGTCGCTATGCTCTGTTTTGATCTAGTAAAATAATATGCAGCTACTTCATGCGACATGGAAGTTGCCCTTTCAAATCGGAGTGCATATATTTGCACGATGAAGTGCAACAGCGCCCCTCGACACATCTGGTAGGTGAACTACAAATGTGACTGCTTGGTGTTAACTGTTTACGGTCTGTGTATTCTGTATTGCAACTGTTCTGTCCTCAGATTTGAAAGATTCTATCAGCAAGCCTTAAACAAAACACGGAATTCTTTCTCCTGTTAGTTTGTCCAGCATGCGGCTATGCATTCTCCGTTTAAGTATGCTTTCATCCAGGAATCTCTTTTATTCCCGCCTCTCCAAAATCCTGATCCTTTTCCATTCGTCAGCATACCGTGACTCTTGAGCTGGATGACCTGCATGTACTGGATAACCCTCAGCTCCTTGACTTCATCATAGCCATGGCCATCATCGTTGACGATGACGAGGATTTCTACAGTGACTACGACCTCTGAAACATCACCCATTCTGTGCCTAATGAACTACAAGACTTTGCACCTCAGCTTGGCAGTAGTTGGACATCTCTATTCTCTTGGGCATGGTAGTTCAAGATGGGTTAATGTTACTGGCTCAATAGGTTTAACATTTGTGGCCTTTTGTACAAGTTTACCTCTGACATTAATTTTAAATTGTATGGAGAACATTTTTAAAGTCCTGATGGGAAATGTGTTGTACTCAGTCATGCTGAATTCAGACTTGAATTTGCTTGACTCATAATAAATTAATTGTAATTTTATTATCTTTTAGAACTTGCAGTTGTATGCCTACACAAAAGAATAAACATGGTTTCACATCTTGCCTAACTGGTGTCTTTTATCCGGATTTTTTTTTCTTCTTGCCACTGGATGGCGTTGTGAATCATAGCTTCAATTAACTTGCGAGGAAGAATTCATAAATCAAACTCGCTGGCTAGACCCGACCGGACTACAGACACTGGAGTGATAGTATTGCTGTATCTTTACCAGCAACTTGAGTTCACGAGTCAACTTGAGAAGGCAATGGACACTAATGCCTTGTTGGAAAAGTTTACAGGACCAGAAAAGTGTCTAATTCTTGTTTTAATGTCGGGACCAACTGGTGTTCGGAAAGCTAGCTACGTCTACCAAAAGCAGCAGCGCTGTAAAGTGTTTCTACAAAACGTTATGGATGTGCTTTGTCGTGAGGAGATCTACCAAAGAAATGATGAGCCACTCAAACTGTAAGTTAAATATAAGTTATAAAATCAGTTATTGGTTCCTTAAACTATTTACTGTACGCAATACTTTTCTCTAGCATTCCACTGGTGTGCCTGTGTCCAGTGGGGTTCAAACAGAACCTTCTGTCGTTCGTTCATCTGGTCCACTCATCCCTTTCAAAGACAAGTATCCTGAAATTGCTAGAGTGCCTCGGTCAGGAGCCTTGTCCAAATCCCTGGGTCGTTTCACTCGTTAGACAACTCAAGAGAGACATGGGATACCCTGAAGAGCCTCTGTACACTCCAGTGTGCAGCCAGAGATTAAATGAACTTTTTCTAGATGTGGGTAATTCCAGCTGGAGCAAATGCTTTAGTGGTTGTAAACTAGCACCAGTGTCTGAATCCAGTATGTTAAAGTTGGAAATGCGAAAAAAGAGAAAAGCAAACTTGGATGCTCTTGACTCAGAGGTTGAGGAAACTGAACATCAGTGTAAAAGGTTGAAAGCGGCTTCCTCTCCAGTGGAAGAGTCCCACGGTGACTACCTTGCAGCAATGGAAGAGGAACCAAGAGAGGAACTATATCACGAAGATGTCCTTTCAGCTGCCCCCGATCAGCTGTTGTGCCCTGCATCACAAAAGGAATCAGCTGACCTACCTATACATATTAAGGTAAAATGCATTACAATAGAACCAGTAATAGTAACAAATGAAGGTTTCTTCTTTGCTACTATGAGTTAAAAAAACGAACATTAAACCAATCGCCTACCCAATTTAACCACATCACGTTAGGTGTACTAGCGGCTTTCATCACATAATGCCACAATTACACCATTTCTAATTTGTTTCAGGATTCCATTCCTCAGATAAAAGAATTATTAGAATGTCCAACAGAGGTAAGAAAACAAACAATTTAATAATTTCTTAAACATTTGCATAATTCCTGTGTAACTCCGAATTCACTGTTTGTTTTCAGTGGGACCAGGACTCTGCAGAAGTATTTGCAGTGCTGAATGCATGTGACCCCACCCAAGTATGTGTCAATGACATTGCTGTCTTTTGTGCATTACTATTATGTGAATATAGCCCTCAATCAAGGTTTATACACTGTAAATATGGGTGAGATGTCACTACTAAAGAAACAAGCAGCTGCGTAGACATACTAAATTACAATTTTGTGAGTGTTGTATAAAGTGAGGTCTACTGTAGTATCAAATTAGATTATATACCTTTACCTGGGCCGATTTCAAAAGCTGTGAAAAATACATGTTCATTTACTCTGATGGTGATGGGAAGTGTTTGCCTCTGCTGCTTAGGTGGAGATGTTGTGTGCCTTGCTGGGTTTGTCTGACATTGCAGAGCAGACTTTACCTAAACTCTGCAGCAGTCTTTTGGCACTCTCTCTTGACCTCAGCCACAGCACAGCAGCAACTCTCATCAAGAGCCTCCTACTGGGAAAAGTAAAAGACAGATTACTTGAGCAATGTACTGTACTGAACTGTATCACATCGTTTCACATTGAAGCTGTTGTGTTGTTTTCTACTTGCAGGTATTGTCTCTTTTTGAGCCGGCCTCCAGGTGCCTAGTCACTGCAGTGACATCATTTTGTTGTCGCTATCCAAGAGCAGCTCTCCATGCCCTAATCAGACCTGTTCTAGAAGAAATAAACATAGGTATGAAGTGACACTTACAAGTGACTTAAAATGCATAATAGTCCATCATTCTGGAATAAGCTTGATGATATTCTATCGTATCTATTAAAACACCTCCCTTCAATGCCATATGAAGCTTTCAGAAACTCCACCCCACACATTGGAAACGCATTGCCAAGGCAATTATATTGTTCTATGGTAATAGCCACTTTGTAGGGCTGTGTACTCCGGAATCGTAATTCAAGACCTACATTGATATCTGCTTGGCTATAACTGCACTGGTCCTAATCCGCTCCCTAGTCACACTACCTTGATGAAAGCAATATTAATAATATAATGAATGCTGTATTATTAAAGTGTTTATTAAATAATGTAGTAGGTGTAATAACTGGTGATTCAACCTTAACGTACAGCATGTTAAAAACAACCTTGCTATGGTAACCTATACGACCACTGACGTTGCACTTTAAACTGTTTTCATTGCAGGGAATCCACAAGCTGAACTGGTGAATAGAATAATAGTGGACTGCCTAGAACCTCACTACAGACATCTGGTGTTTGAGTGAGGAAACTACAATGATTAATTCAGGATATTCAGTGGCATCCTAAAATATGTCAGTTATTTTATTTTATGTTTTGTTGTTACTTCTCAGAATGATGTTTAAAATTACATGGAGTGAGGCAGCACTGTCCATCATCCACAGTTTGTTAGATGCCAAGGTGAGATTAATGCACACCCATTGATAAAATGCTGTAAACCAACTGCTTACTTTATTTGGAGTCTCCAACCAAATTCTATGTTTTTTGTATATATTTTTTTTTAGCTGGAGTTTACTGCAGAACTGTTTGCACACTTCACCGAACATCTAGTCAACCGGGCTCCACAATTTACAAAATCCATGAAGTTTGCAAAGATGATGCTGACAGTACTCACCAAATATAATACTCAGGTACTTTTTCAGCAAATATAATATTGTTGTTGCAGTATTAAATAAAGCCAGTCCAAACAATCCATGCATTTGAATATTTCTCCAGGTTACACAGGCACAGAAGCATTCCCTGTCTTGCTGCTTGTCATTAAATGAGACATTCCTGAAGAAGTCTCTTCAAGCTGCATTGAAAAGAATAACACAGACATGAACTTTAATCAAATCACTAAATAAAGTGCAAAACCTTTTCAGTATGCAATCGTATATGTTTATTTTCCAAATGATACATTATTTAATGTGTGTGTCCATTATTTATTAGCAAATGTAAGAAAGCTTATTTTTGAATTATAAAGTAAAAGTGCCAAATTCGTATAAATAAAGCGTGTATCTTTTATGGGTAAATATAAGCAACCAACAAACTTGCCACTACCAATATGGCGGCCTAGTGAGCACGTCAGAAGCTTGCAGGCTATATTTTGCGTCAGTTCCTGCATCTCTTCCTTTTCATCGTTCACAGCCGGGAGGGACGCGCAGGCAAAATGAGGTTAGCTAGAATTTGGCTTTTATATTCTACTTTGTAAAAGTTTGATATGCGTTATACACCTTTGATTACGTGTAGAGAAACGATAGTTTGTTAAATGTAATTACGTACTAACCAAACCATAGGAACTAGTATTAGCTTACACGGCGTTCTGCGGTGTGCGAATGCTTCCATTTAGCTTTATGAAATGCCATCCAAATTAATCGGCTACTCTAAAGCGCGTCTCAATTAATCTCGATAATGTATACATTTAGAATGTACATTGGGGTTATGATTGAGGTTGACATTTGTACAATTAGACACATTGAATCATGTAAACCAACATGTGCAGTCGGTTGCACATTGACACGTAAGCTAATCTAAATCAACTGCGTGAAACGTGAAACTGTTACTAATACCATTATACCTGGTTTTTTATACCTGGTTTTCTCCTGCAGCAAGGTCTCAAGAGATACGCTGTATGAAGCAGTCCGGGAGGTCCAGCAGGGCTCCGTGGCCAAAGCTAGGAAGTAAGCAGAAATGGCTGCATGGTTATTATTTCCAAGTACCATCAAAATGCACTACAAGACCAGTCTAAATGCTGTTTCTATTCAGGTTCGTGGAGTCCGTGGAGCTGCAGATCAGCTTGAAGAACTACGATCCCCAGAAGGACAAGCGATTCTCAGGCACCGTCAGGTTCGGCCTTAAACTGTCTAACCCAACCTTCTCTGTATGCTCTGGGCCCTGTCTGGTTGATAATTCATAATTTTATAGAGGCTAACTTGATAGGTGCCTGAATATTCCTATGCCGCATTATGGCGACTCATAAGGTACAGACAGGCTGAGGTCGTACTTTGAGAAGTACTTTGGGTAGTCTGACTGAGCTGACCTATAGGAAGGCAAAGCAGACGGACCCCTACCCTGGGTCTTAAAACATAAGGGAAGGCTAAGCGTGACTGAGCTATTGTGCTCATGTCTCCAAGCCGACCATTTTGCGTTAACTTAACCAATGACGTCAACTGGAAACCGGCCATGGTGACGGTATCGGTAAGGCTTCTGTATTTTAAAGCAATACTGGGATGTATAAGCAGGCCCGTGTCTGAGTCCTCTAACCATTGTGTTTTGTGTAGGCTGAAGACCCTTCCCAGGCCCAAGTTCTCGGTGTGTGTCCTGGGAGACCAGCAGCATTGCGATGAGGCTAAAGCGGCTGAGCTGCCGCACATGGACATTGAGGCTCTTAAGAAGCTCAACAAGAACAAGAAGATGGTCAAAAAGCTAGGTGGGAATTTATCTTTGCCGTTAACACTGTCAGGAGATATTGGTGTAGAGCTGCCCACATTGCTTGTAAAATAGCTTTGAAGCTATATATTGACTTATCTCCATTATCTTTTTGCTATATAGTATTTTGAGAATTTTGCGCATGTGATTTTTAATGCTGTCTAAAATGTCAGCACTTTGACATTAACTGAAATGTGTTTTTATTTGCGCAGCCCTGACTAGTTTTTTCACTTTTGTCTTATTTTTTTAATAGCCAAGAAGTACGATGCCTTCCTGGCTTCAGAGTCGCTAATCAAACAGATCCCTCGTATCTTGGGTCCTGGCCTGAACAAGGCTGGCAAGTTCCCTTCCCTTCTTACCCACAATGAGAACTTATCTACCAAGGTGGAGGAAGTCAAGTCAACCATCAAATTCCAGATGAAGAAGGTGGGCATTCTAATTCTAGTACAGATTGAAATGTAGTAGATTCCTTGATATTTGCCACTTTTGATGATATTTGACTGGGATGTGAACCGATATTTGATGGAATAACGGGTCATTTATCCATGGTATTATTGGCATATCAAAAACATTATAACGGGACTGTTTTTTGCCTATAATTACTATACCTGTCTCTCAAAGAACACAATGTAAGTTGGTAATGTACAGTGACTTGCATATTTACTATGATACAAATACTCTGATCAAGAGGACTGTGTTGCCAAGTAAATATAAAGCCTTGTTTCTGGTGTGTTCTAGGTGCTCTGTCTGGCTGTGGCTGTAGGACACGTGAAGATGACGGAGGATGAGTTGGTGTACAACATCCACTTGGCGGTCAACTTCCTGGTGTCTCTCCTGAAGAAGAACTGGCAAAACGTGCGTGCTCTGTACGTCAAGAGCACCATGGGAAAGCCTCAGCGCCTCTACTAAAAAGTTGCGCTACTTTTTCTTTAATAAAAGTGGGTTTACTCCAATATTACATGCTTCTGTTCTTATTTCGAATATCACTTTTTTATAATTCTATATGGTTCTTCTGTCACTAGTAAAGTACTAGAGATATGATACTTTTGTCTAATTGCCTGTAATGAATTCCCTTTGGTGCTTAACATTTTAAATATTTTTTTTAGCTTTATATTAAGTAATGATAAAAATAATGTTCTCACGGGTCATGGTATTTCTGGAATATGGAATGTGTATAAAAAATGATATTCCAGATGTGGAAAGTAATTTTGGGGTTGAATCATGGAATATCAAGGAATTTTATTTGCAGCGTATAAAATCAGTTCTACCGTTGCCATGCTTTCACAATGCTCTGGTCTTTTTTTCCGTCCATTATAGGTTATGGAAATTAAGAAAATATTTTAAGTCAGTAAAAGTCATGGAATTTTACATTTGACTTGTAGTGGGACCCCTACTAAACTTAACAACTGAATGGTGAAGTTATTGACAACTTCAGAAAGTTAAGATCACCATAATAAGATGCCAAAATGCACCATATGTGTGGACAACCTTATCTGCACACTACAGACAGCAAGGCTTTGAGCTAGTGTAATTTAGGCAGCTTTCAAATGGTGGATCTCTTAATATGATTATCCATTCTCTGCTCCTGAAGAAAGATGGGGCAGAAACATCATTAAAATGCACTATATGCAAATATTTGAAGTATGTAAAGTCTTGCCTTGTTTTAAATCTGATTGCTTATTCAGTGGGAAAGCAACCAGTGATTGTTGAAGTGAGTCCAGGACTTGGCAATGCTTTACACTCAATGTCTCATAAAGTTATTAACTGTCCACTTGTGCGTTGCCTGCTGATGAAGCTGACAATGCCAGGCAGTGAGAACCGATGAAGGTGAGATGTCAGTAATGTCTTATTTAAACATTCACACACACACACACACACACACCTTTGTTAACTACCACACTGACCATACGCTTACAAACACGAGCTATCGATCGTAGACTGTAGGCCTCAACAGGTGAAATAATGCAATGTGTTTCTAATTACAAAATAATTTTCAGAAGAGATTGGTTATTTTCAATGACACTGAGCTCTCGATTTTTTTGTTTTATTATTTCTTGACCATGCAGCAATGTCAGTGGAGGAAAGGCCACCAGTAGCATCTATTTTACTCTTACTGTTCTATTGCGGTGGCGACTTGATAAAATCAAGATGTGCGTAAATCTCACTGGGTGTCCCAGAAGGCCAAGGCTCGGTGCTGGGTCCCCTGCTATTTACTAGTCACGTGACACCCCAACATTGACTTTCACTGCTACACGGATGACACCAAGCTCTACATCTCAACCAAACCCACCTCACCCCCCCCCCCCCTTCCCCCAAGAGCCATATACATAAACAACTCACTGAATATGACGAAATGGAATGCATATATGTAAACAATGTATTTTAATTAGTTGGATGTTTAATTTCTCTATATTTAAGGAATTGCACTTTTGTTGGTTGTTAAAATCAAACAGTAATGATTAAAACATACAACGTTTTTATTATTATAAATATACAAACTGGATACAATAGTAGTTACTGATACAAATTCAACAATTTGTCTATTAAAATGCATCAGGGATTAAAAATAATTAAAGTTCAGTTTATTTCACATTTAGTTATGGCTAGGTATACAGTATTCCTACTGATTTAATCTAGCTATATTTAGAAAAACAGTTAAATATTAGATAATACACAATTGAAATAATTAAAATGAGAACTTTCAGAGCATGACGTTAGGTGAACCTACAAGATGTGTGCCAGCCACAAATCTACAGCACCCCGAGACGTTTGATTGCCACATTTAAAAAACGTACACTTTGACTACCATCAAAAGTCAATTAGGAATTATTTTATTTTTTAATAAATAAAACGGCATAGCGCCTTACATCAAGTTTAAAATAACTAATTGGTCCATGTTTATCTGCATCCTGTCTATATTACAGTGTCCCAGACTACTGAGGACATAGAATCTCATAGAGAATCAATTGACTTAAATAAATACAGAGAAGTTGTAAGCTGGTTGTAAGCTTCCATGGCTACACCTGGCTCACTATTTCAGCGTCCTCTTCAACAAACCACTGGACTGGTGTTCCATCTGCGGCCCTCTGAAGAATTATGTTGCCTGAAGCCTGAGGGGGGAAAAGCAATAAATGACCATTAATGATCCTGGGATATACATTTAACTATTGTGCCACTTGAAGATGTCTTGTCACTTGTCATATATTTATGTTTGAACCTGTTAATAAATTAATGATCTAGTAGGGATATCCCACCAAACGTTTTTCTCCTCTTTTTAATAATATCGACTTTAAGCATTACACGTCAGAAATGTCTGCAAAATATGAGGAACTGATTGACGTTATGCAGACTGAAAAATGACTTTCTAAAATGTTCTGATTGAACAAAAGCTATAGTACTCATTCAAATATTCTCGACACCAGAGTAGACAGTTGTCAGCTCGGTTCTCGTGGGAAATGTTGTCTTTACTCTGGGAAGTACCATCTCTTTTGCAAGCCTGTGTACAGTGAGTGCATTTATTGGCCACTGAGGACAGAGCTGTTGAAAAGAGAGGTCCCCATACCACTCAGACACTCCGAATGTGTGCATGTAACAATCATGTGGCACGCTTGAATCCAAAAGTAACAGAATAATGGAACCTCTGTAGACTTTCATAGCCAGTGGAAGCAAAACTGTTTAACAA
The DNA here is from genome assembly GCA_026546735.1 of Forbesichthys agassizii. Classification (NCBI taxonomy): domain Eukaryota; kingdom Metazoa; phylum Chordata; class Actinopteri; order Percopsiformes; family Amblyopsidae; genus Forbesichthys; species Forbesichthys agassizii. The sequence goes on along the minus strand of JAODLL010080630.1, from coordinate 57,815 downwards.
TTCTGCTCAGATATTACAAATAAATCAAATTGACACAGGAGGTTGTACTTGTAATGGTGGCCAGCTGGTAATGTTCTGCAGTAAAGTATTTACCCCAGGTGCTAGGGGGTTTAGCCTCCGTGCTAGTATGCCTATGTCTCATGTCAGCGATTAAGGTTTGAGTCCCCGGTTATATACGCTTAAATTAAAAGTGTAATATGTAGTAGAGCAGCGTTTCCCATGTTGTAGATGCCTCCCTGCTCCAACACACCTGATTTAAATGAATGAGTCATCATCATCTAACTCTGCAGAAGCCTGATAACGACCCATTCATTTGAATCAGGTGTGTTGGAGCAGGGAGACCTCTAAAACATGCAGAGCAGTGGCCCTCCAGGACCAGGGAAACACTGCAATAGTGTGTTGTTTGGCGAACGCCCACCTGTTTGTAGGGCGGTGGCTGCAGAGGAGTGGGGCCCTTGACCCTGTATGAGTCCTGGCGTTCTACGCAGCCTGGCTGGGCCCTCTGGAGCTGGTTCCTCTGGTGCCAGGACTTGAGCTCCTCGGACACCATCTCCCTGGGCATCGCCCGGCTGGCGTGGTCGGGGTACTCCTTCAGCGACGGGGTCCGGACCAGCCTGGTGTACGGAGGAGGAGGCTTCATCGCTCTCCTTGGGACCGCGGGGGGGACGCCCTCCCGCCTCTGCCCCTGCTGGATGGGGGGTGCAGCGGGGGTCAGGTACAGCTTCATCATGGCCGGGTCTTGAAGGGAAAGGGGACCGTTCTCTGTCCTGGCCTGGCTATAGCCGGGGGCGGGGCTGGAGGCGGAGCAAGGGGCGGAGCCGGGGCTGGCCTGGGGGCCAGTGCCGATGGACGCCCCTTTATTATTATGGGCTTTGAGGTGGAATCCATAGGGCGGGGGGCAGAGCCGAGGGACCTCTGTGGGCCCGTCTTGGCGGCCGGGGGAGCCCGTGGAAGAGGTGGATGAGGAGGAGGAGGAAGCGGAGTGCTCAGAGCTGCTGTCCTCCGAGCCGGATTGGTAGAGTCGCCGGGGTGAGTACTCTGGAGGACGGACCAGGAAGTCGGCCAGGCAGCAGCGCTGGGGTGGCCTGGATAGCCCCAGAGTCTCCACTGGCTTCTTCTTAGGAAGTCTGAGAGGAGACGTTAGCACATTACTCATGATTAATTAATGGATTATTAATTAGATTTATTTAGTCATTGTTATGGTATTAATAGTACACCCCCCCATGTCAGACATCATCAACTACCGCCATCGTTGTTTGTCTGTTGTTATTTTTTACAATAAAGCTGTATGTAAGCCTTGATTTAGACCATACCATACACAAGCATTGTTATTATGATCTGTACCTAAAGGACTGAGAGTACTGTCTGCGCACAAGCAGTTCTGGGGTGGAGGGGGAGCTGTTGGAGTGGGTATGGTGCATTGCCAGGCTCTTGATGAACTGGGAGGGAAGAATCCGGCTCTCTGTGCAAACTGGAGACCTCACGGGACTACTAGAATACAACAAAGACAGGAACGACTAAGAAAATGTAATAACACTACTGATACATGACTAACACAGTAAACATGCCACACTAAACAAAACTACTAACACCATAATAACACTACTAATCCACTAATAACATCCGAATAACACTACTAATACACGATAACATCCGAATAACACTAGTATCCCACTAATTACATCCTAATAACACTACTAATCCACGAATAACATCCTAATAACACTACTAATCTACTAATAACATCCGAATAACACTACTAATCCACTAATAACATCCGAATAACACTAGTATCCAACTAATAACATCCTAATAACACTACTAATCCACTAATAACATCTGAATAACACTAGTATCCCACTAATTACATCCTAGTAACATGACTAACCCACTGGTTACGTCCTAACACTATTACCACACGACTAACTTTATGAACCCACTGCTAACATCCTAATAACACTACTAACACACTGCTAACATATTAATAGCACTACTAACCCACTAATAACTTCCTATTAACACTATTAACACACTACACATATCCTAATAATACTATTCACACTAATAACATCATAAAAACACTATTAACACACTACTAATATCCCAATAATACTATTAACACACTGCTAAAATCCTAATAACACTATTAACACACTACTAATATCATAATAACACTATTAACAAACTAATAACACTACTAACACACTAATAACATCATAATAACACTACTAGCACACTAATAACATCACAATAACACTATTAACACAATAATAACACTAATAATAGTACTGGACAATGCCCATACCTGGACCTGCTGCTGCAGGTAGAGGGAGGCTTCACTGGTTTCTGGTAAGGTTTGTCCAAACTGGACTCTTTCCACGGAGAGTTCTGTATGGGAATGAGTTCATGTTCCACGCTGGCCAGGCTTGGACAGTGCTGGTTGGACTGGAGAGAGCTCACTGGAGAGGAAGACTCCAACGCAGAGAGAGAACCCGAGGAGTCCACATCTACAATCAGGTCAAGGCCAGTGTGTTTACAATGGAAGCTACTCCCTTCAGCTCTGTATTATGTGTGTCCATGTCTGTTATTTATATGGTGTATGTGCACCTGACAGCAACAAGCATTTCCCCGAACGTGACAGTTGAGACGGTTATATTACAAGTGGAAATCTGTATTTGCAGCCATGGAGCCAACTCACCATCATCCAAGACCACTACATCAGACAGAGAACTGTCATCAGTCATGCATAGATCTGGGAATAGAAAGGGAAACGTTCAAATGCAATAATGTAAGCATTTACAAGATAACTATTTAAAAAGCTAACATTTTGTCTGTGGTCTTTCCATATGTGCTGTGTGTATACATGCATTATAGCAGCTGAATCCATCGGGAGGATAAGCAACAACAACACCCCTATTCAGTTTGAGAGTGATCCCAAGGCAAACAGGTGGACAAACGAGATACTGTGTACCGTTATTAAAGTGTAACTGCACGCCAGCTCTGAGGCTGACGTCGCCCAGTGCACAGCTCTGAAAAATGCTAAAGCGTAGTCATTGACACGAGTAAGGGGAGGGGGGCGACATTAACTTTAACATTAACATTTGAATTTGATGATGAACGAATTGACAAGGAATACTTTTGAAAACCAGCCAAGTCCAAGGGCGATTTATTGGATATGGTGTGTAGAGCCATTTTCAGGCAATAAAATAAAATAAAATAAAATAAAAACAAAATTTGTATACAAATGTAAACGTAATGTGTCTCATCACAGTGCATTGATATAGTTTACCGCTCAAAAAACACAATTCAGGGTGCAGTCACGCTTTAATACATGAGACTATCACTAGCACAGCATGGCCTGCAGGGGGCGGCGGAGTCCCTCACCTTTGTGTGAGTTGGTCGTCATGGCGCCCGGTGGTAAGTTGCCCTGGCTCCTAGCCCTGTGCTGCAACACGGCCTCCTGCAGCGCCATCTTCTTCTTCTCCTCCCTCCTGCACTGCTGCAGACGACCCTTCTTCTGGGCCTTGCTCAGCTTCTCCTCCAGGCAGAGATTCCTCGCCGCCAGGAGGATCTGCCGCTGAAGAGCCAGGTCGGCTTCCAGCGAGCTCAGCTCCGGATCCTGAGACATGAGGGCAGAGTTGACTACGATGTTTTTGTGGCTGTTGTTGATGTTTTATTTTAGGCGGGGTTGTAGTTAGGTAATAACAATGCTTGGCTATTTGCTGACCAAAGTGTTTTTAAACCGCACTGTGATAATATTTTAGTTATTGTAGTTCTCTTTTCAAGTCAAGTCAAGTCAATTTTATTTATATAGCCCTTAATCACATTGCAGTCTCAAAGGGCTTTACAACCTACATTTCACATGGAAACTAACAACACCCCCTTAACCTGATCCTTTTAGTTCTGCCTGTGCCTTTACCTCTCCATTCTGGTAGATCAGGCCTTCGTCTAGTTTGAAGGTGGCTCCTATCCTCCTTGTAACCCGGGGGGGCTTCTCATCTGGCATCAGAGGATAGTCTGCAGGCAGCTTACCAGTCAGCTCCTGTGAAGAAGACAAAGACCATTTTCTCAGTCGGGAATACAAAGCCTAAGCTACATCCAACCATGCTAGCATGCAGAGCTTCTCGGCCTTTGTTGACCCCCCCAAAAAAGTATTTTGTGGACCCCCTCATGGGAGCTATGAATCATTTTTTGACTGCAGATAAATGCATTCACAGTGTAGCATTTGTAGTTAACCATAAGATACCACAGATACAAGATACACATAAAACCTCACAATTTTACATTTTTTACAAACTGTAAATTGTACTGGCCCCCAAAAGCCTTTCATGTCGATAAACAACGGTTTACCCACCGCCTCTCTAATGTAGAGCTTCCGTAATTCCAACAGGCAGAGCTCCAAGCGATCCTCCAGAGACTGCTGCTTCAGATTCAAGGTCCGGGTGTGGGTGGTCACATCCTTTCCGGGTGAAGTGGGACTATCTGGGCCTACAGAACAAACATGGAGGATGTGTTGAGCTACCTTGTGTTTATCGTAAAACTTGTGCCTTTTTTTTGAGACACAAATGTGAATATTTCGTATTATGATGCTATTTCTTGCTATGTGGTAAACTTTTTATGTAAGGCAAGTGTGCCAACCATTTAATATATTTTAAAAAAGAAATTCTATTTATTTATAGACAATGGCTATACATAAGCTGCAACTACTGTGTAAACATGTATTTATCTATTACTATTTTAATACAGGTGTATTTGGAGAGTGATCTTCTTACCAGAGTGCATGATAATCCCACTGTCTGTGTCGCTAATCTCCTCTTTACTTTCAACTGCGGTCGTCATCTTCACTTACCTTTCTCTAACCTAGTTACACTAGTTAGGCACCTGTAGCAATCAATGGCTGTTGAAAAGAGAAACAATGAACGTGGATCACTTGGAGAGAAGAGTAAGACTAATCTTTTGTGTCGGGGGGCAAATTACCTCCTTTGCTTGCATCAACTCCTCCCGTCAACAAAAGTGACGGCTAGTGTCCATTCACACACACGCACACACACACACACACACATGCCCATGCAACTGCCCATCTCACCCCTCCCATACACTCTGACTGCCTCTTTCACAAAAGGCAGCAGCCCTATCGCACCCCCCAATCCCCCCCCCCCCCCCTCCTCCTTCCCACCACCACCAACCCCCCACCCAATGACTCGACACATGTGTGGGGGGTTAAAGTGAATTGGGGTGCCATGGCGACGCGACACAGCAGGGGGCTGGCCCGGCCAGGCGAGCGTTTCGTCGTGAGGCGTGTCAGAGGCCATTTAAAGAGACGGAGGCCTAAAAAAGAAAGCAGATGGCAGCGGGAATTACCCCGCTCGTGGACTGCACCTGTTCATCCCCACACTGTGCTCCTATTGAAACGGGCATCCAAAGAACCCTCTAGAGGCTTTGAAGTGGAAGAATGTCACAATGCTGGACAGGCCCACACAGCTTCAGTCACATACGGCTCCTGCTGAATAATTTGTCAAATTGGCCATTTCACCGAAACACATTTCATGTTTACGAGCAGATCTTTCCCCACTGTGATTTTACGCTGAACATCTGATTGAGGCGAGACAATGGGTGATAACAAACATTTTATAATGTAGTAATGTATAGATTAATTGTAGGTTAATTCATTAACTGTATATATTTAACGGATTAATTAAATTAAAACACAATCTATTATACATATTATAATTAATTAATTAATTAATTAATTAATTAAATATGAATATATACAGTATATATACCGTATATATCAATAATGTGAGGAAATAAGTGGATATTAATGTATACATCAGCTGTATGGATTTAAGAAATCACATATGGATAAAATAATCCTACAAAGGGTCTTTCTAATAGGTCAATTATGCAATATGTTATGAAGGTCATCATGTAGATACTTTAATCCAAAGTGATTACCATTACTCTTTGTAATGGTAATCACTGCTCACTCCCTATTCAGGTAGTGATTAGGCATCTTGCTCAGGATTGCCTACAGGCAGATTTGGCACTGCAAGGATTGACCCTATGACCTTTCAGATGGGAGTATATGACTCTAACCACTGGCCCATCCTGCCACCTCTGCAAAAACCTTTAATCAGCTCAAATGGAACTATTTTGTCCAGTCGTCATCTTGGATTTTTATCCCTTGTCAGAGTCAGAAGTGTTTTGACGGTCAATATATATATATTTTATAGACAATGTTTCATGCACACGTACGCATGCACACACTCACATGCACACAAGCGCACGTTCAGACAGACAGTGAATGTTTGTTAGCAAGGTGGATGAGAAGCTCCTTTGGCAGGATGTTATTGTGGCAAAGCCGCAGGCGCGGCCCATTCACCGCAGCAGCTCATGTGAACTGTAATGCAGCTTTGAGCACACATGGCAGCACAAAGGCCAACAGGCTGTCGCTGACGGTGCAATAAACTGCACAGTGAAAACATGCCAACAAAAGATCCACGTACGTCTGGGTAAATCTGCTGTGGGCACGAGATCTGCTGACACGACACCTCCTGCTTCGGAAGAGGAGTTTTGTCGTCGGGCCAGCCTTGGGCCAATATAAAAACAAGCAGTCAAATGGGGAAAAAGAAAGTGCTGATTTAATATGCAAGGAATAGGGGCCTGCTTAGGAAGACTGCTGTGCTATGTCATCAGAAGCATGGCTCTGCAGCAGCGGCGTTAAGCTAGAGATGTCAGCTGGATTCCAGCCTGGTAATAAGAGACAGACACAGAGCAATGTGGGATTTTACCCATTTGTAGTCCTTCATTCCTCTCTTGCACAATGTCTGTGGTCGGAGCGAGGTCTGAGCAGAGTGAGTCGGCGTAAAACCGAAGTAATGTTGATAATAATGATTTCACTTATGAATTGCTCTTAATGCTATATTATACAAAATGTTTACTATCGTTATTAAAGTCCTCAAAAGACATGTCTGCAGGAGTGTCAAATCAACAAATGGAAAAGCCATTGTTTTTTCCTCCAGTGGGTGTAGAACTTTCCCTGAGAAAAAGAAATGCAATTACTGCAGTCTCCACCCACCGGGCACAGTTTAATTGCCCTTGTCAAAACAAGGTAATAGCATAACTGTCATGTGATCACAGTTATGACAGTAGCCGACCGCTCCACCCATCCTCGCCGCTCACCGGACGCCGCCGCTTCTTATACGAAAGCGGATGTTTACCATGCGTGAGATTACCATGTGGATTCACCTCGTCTTCCTGACTTCCCTCCGCCAACCTTTTCCCATGAGCATTGGGAGTTGCGATCCCCTGGAACGCTGCCACCACCACCGAGCTCATTACCACTGTGGTCGGCCCTGGAATTACCAGTGGGGACCAGTTGTAGCATATAGGAAACAGGGAGGTTTTCCTGGACCCAGACCGAGGCCTACGCAAAGCCTGTAATTAAGATTCTCAAGTGAACGCTGATACTATGGAAGAAACCAAATGATTTTACAGTGTGCCCCATTCCGGGATCTGATCAAAAGCCAAAATCCATTCAGCAGAAAGGCCCCGCTCCCTATACACACTGTGGGCTTGGTTAAATGTGGGGGAGCAGTGCTGTGTTACAACGCACCCGGAGGCAGTTCTAAGTTATTAGCAGAGCCATTGAAATAACAGAGTTACACCAACGGAGGTTCAGCATTTTGGTTCATGGAGGTGAACAAACGATCCATTGGAGTGAACAGAATGGCACAACTCTCTCTCTTTACACGGCTCTGGTTTTAAGGCCCCGGGCAAGAACACGGACGTAGGTGGACACTACTGACAACGTGCTGACCTAAAACACAGTGGTCTGTAGCGAGTACAAGCAGGTACTGACAGCAGCTACATATACTTCCCAGAGCCAAAGCTTTGATCCAATCCAGTGTGAGCCATTTTCCTGCATCAAAACATTAGGCCATTAGGGTCCAAAACATTAGGTGGAGCAGTAGTTTAATAAGCTCCGAACCAGTCTAACTTATTGGAGGCCATATGCTGGCCAGACACACTAGCCTTGTCACAGCCCCAAACACAATGGGAACACAGAAGGGAGGAAGAGATGCTCCATTGTTCACGATAAAAGCATTAGGGCCAAGGATCGTGACACTTGGTCCGCCATTCCCAACATAGTGACACTGACTGGTCAGTGACGGCCATTTCTGCAGGATGTGGATTACCTAATGGTTTCCAGCTGTTACTGTATCTGGCAGTGGTCGTTCATTACAAAAGGTGTTGAGAAGAAGAGTGTGTGGCCATGCAACATTGAGGTGTTGCTCGTAACACCACCTGTCAACAGGTTGCACAGCATGGTGCCACTGCAGGGCACAATGGTTGTTCTCTTTGCCATGAGAGATCGGGAGTAAGCTTCACCATCCTTCCTTGTTATATTACTTACACCAATCTGTGAAAACTGTCCAGAGAGCAGCTGACTGAAGACAGAAGACTCTTAATACAGTCATCCACCACAGCTTCTATCACAGTCCTGATTCATGAGCAGCAGCGGGCTTAATTCACAATTAGGACAGGAGTGTATATGCTACATATGCTGTAATATACTAAGAACGATAGAGACGATCGTTACACTTATCTAGTGATTTTCCATAAGTCGACGTATGAAATCTCTTATGACATTTTAGAAATGTTTTCTTATTCTAACCATGTTTAGAGAAAACAGGTAAAGTGCAAAATCTACAATGTAACGATTATGTCTGTTTGCAAATATGTTTCCATTTGTAAATATCCAAGTTAAGCTACACTATAGTGTTATGATACAAAAAAATCTAACATATGCTAATCGCATTAGAACTGCTTTTCTAATTCACATTTTAAAAACTTTTTCCAAAAGTCAACATGATTTATACTTAATACCAAATTATTTTATTCTCCATCCATACCTCATATAGACCTGGATTTTTAAATGTTAAAACGTACCTTTCACTGAGCTATCCACTTTCCACGCAAGGCATCAGGTCATAAAGCTGGAGTTGCAACTTTCACAACTCAGATGTGAGCGATTTTAACAGAGAGGGCGTTTCGTTTGGGACATCTGTCCTGGGCCATCCTATTATTTTAAAGGAAAAGGGGTCTCAAAGTAATGTTTAACTATTATTTTCTGCAACATGCCAATTAGATGTAATCATTGAAATGCACATAAGTATCTTATATAAAAGACCACAAGTATATTTTTCATTAATTTCTAAAGACAGATGATTACTTATTTAGTTGGGAGTAACTCCCCTATTAGACCATCATGTTTCGGTCCAATTCTACTTTGTTCCAGACACGCTTTGCATATTGACACAGCACACGACTCGCGGAGGGGGGTTTGTGTGAACAAGACACCGAAGACAAAAGTTTTTTTTTGTTAAGAAAAGAGCCAGGACAGCTGGTTGGTGGTGGATAAAGCCTTGAAACCCCGACACCAATGGAAACTCGTCATTTAGTCTATCGAAGTAATTCCTTAACTAGACGTTAGTCTTATTTATTAATCTCTGTTATTTTTGTTATAATACCACGTCCAATTGCCTTCTTAACTACCAATGGGTAGCCTATATCCCTTATTAAGCCATAGTAGCCTACTCCAGATGGCCTAGCTGTATTTTTTCTCCACCCGTGATGGAATGAAAAGATAAGATAATTAAAAACGTCCCGTTTCAAAGAACCTCCTTTGGGAGAAGTTCGCTGTCTGCAAGTAAGATTATCACAGTCGTTATCATCAACACTGCTCACCAAGGCAAACATACACTAAAATCTGTCACTCCCATTCCATGTCTTAAAGAAAAGTGGGCTTCTGAAATGCCCCATCCGACAAAACAAAGAATCTGGGGGAAAAGGGAAAAGAAGCATACATTTATTTGAAAACAAAAAACACAAAATGCCAAGCTCCTAATATAAGATCACATTTTCATCACACTAAATAAAAAAACTTCCTCTGCTATCATAATTAACATAGCCTAATCAATGAAGGTTTCAATTAACAATTATCAATGCTCTTTGTAGCCTATAGACACATTTCACGATATAGTGGTTTATAATATAATTGCTCATATTTCAAAACCAAAGTTAGACACACAGCCAGTTGTCTGTTGAATATCAAATGAATGACTAGGGCCACAACGTGAGGCTGCAGCGATCACTGGTCAAGCGCCTGTGTTCGTCGCAGGTTGTCCCTGACACGGACAAACTCTGGGATCTTCTCCTGGTTCTCACGTTGCCTGGTCTCCTCCTGCTCATACTAGAATAAATATCGGCGACCATGAGGAATTGAAAATATACAGTATAGTCGGTGTGTTAACAGTACTATAGGAAGCTCTGTTGTCAGGCAGCAGAATTTGGGTAAATTGTCCTTTTTGTTATATTTCGGATTTCTGGTCTTTAAAAAGAGACATGCTTTCAAATGCCTACATGCTGTCTTTCTCGCCTGATATTAATGTAGCCTTGCAAGACCATCCTGAGCTCGCAAGCTTCAATTTCATTACTGCTATGTGAGTATCAGTCTATAGCCCCTAAACGCAAAGGAGTTCATCACCCGTTTAGAAAATAATCTGGCCAATCAGCAGCAGCCATCTGACGTAATCTTACTCAGTTTCCAGCAGTGCTCTGACTGATTTTTAACATACTGAATGGGCGAGATAAATATAGGTGGTCCAATCGTATGTATGGACATTTGCCTGAAATGTATTAGCACTGCCTGATTTGTGCAGCGTCACAAACGTGTAGCTCACAAGATCATGATGGTCTCACCAGGCTAGCATTAATGAGCCCCTTATTGTCTGTTTGTGTGTGTGTGTGTTCCCTCATGACCTCCTGCAGCTTCTGTTGCCTCTTCCGTAGCTCCGTCTCCAGGTCGGAAGGACGCCTCAGGGCCTGCTCCTCTTCCCTGTGCAGCTCCCACCGCCGGTGCTCCAGCACTCTCTTCAGCTCAGGCTTCTCCTCCTGCAGGAGGCCTCTGGAATGAAGAGTCAGAGGAGAGGGTTTGTTTACTAACCTGCATTGCAAGATATTTCTGTAATTTAGCACACACATTCACACACCGATGGTGATGACTGCCATGCAAGGCACCATCTAACCACCGGGTGCAGTTAGGGTTAGGTGTCTTGCTCAAGGACACCTTGACACTTGGTGAGGAGTTAGTCAGATTCAAACAAGCGACTTCTGGATCGCCTGCCACCGCGCTCTACCCACTGCATTCACCGTCCATGTGGTAACGCTATCCTTTGGCAGGAACTTTACACTGCATTTTAAAACCATAGCCTACTGTAATATTTACAGCAATATTGTAATGCTGTTACAGTACAGTAGCAATATATACAGTAGCAATATAGTAACATCTGTTATTATAGTAAAATGAACAATCCAAAATTCTGAGCGGAGAGAACTGCTATAGATGGAAAAATACGCTCTAGCTCCATATGACTCTTGCTCTCAGATCACTTTTCACTGAGATTATATTCTGGAAATACTGTTCTCTTTAGCCATCCTGGATGGCGGACCATTCGGTGTCCATGGAGATAGCTAAGTGTGATGACGTCGAAGCCAAGCGTGTGTTTCTACATGGAGCTAGAGCGTTGGCTAAACGCTGTCCAATAGTTTCCATATGAACCATTGTCTACGCCCAGCAGGGGGCAACGACTGCAAACAATAGTGTGCAGACATGATTCAACATGTGCAGCTTGGATCTGGTTACACCAGGCTACCTGCACACCTGGCACTATAGCATGCACCATGGGCTTGGGTGATCATGTAACAAGTGGACCCCCACAGGTGTGTGTGTGTGTGTGTGTATGTATGCGTGTGTCTGAATTCACCAAAGCTTGCTCAAACAATGTTCAAAGGTGCTCTGAGCGTTTTCAACTGAAGTTCTCTGAAGTAATGACAAATCCTTTATAAATGAGGCAATATGTACCCTCATATTGACTGTCCAAGAAGTCCAAAAAAATTTGACAAACATTTTTTTAAGGGTTTTAACTCCATTGGGTTGTTGTCAAGTCAAGCCTTTGACCCAATTTGATCTGATGAAGTTCCAGTGCTGCAATCTTGTCAATAAAGGTGTAATAATGAGAATGAATTAATATTCATGCATCATTCAACATTAGACTACCGCTTGTGGCTGAGCAGGAGCTCTTTGTGAAGATCCTGATGACTGGGAGTGTCCACATTGGAGCCACTGAGTTTCCTGATCTGAATTACATCCTCCCCACTGCTGTCTGTTGTGGACTGGTGGGACACATGCATGGTATTCAACATGTTATCTGAGGGACACAGAGGGATTGATATAAGAAAGAGTGTATGCAGAGCTAGTGTGGGACTAATTGCAATTAAGATATGTTGTAAAAACGAAACACCTAACTAAAATGTGTTTTGTCGCTCTTGTTGAATTGTTGTCCAAAGGGGCATTAAAATACCTTTTTTGTGGTGTCCATATCCTAGTCTCTGAGACAATATAGTTGCAAAACGGAAGGGAAAAAAAACAAATTTTGTTCACTATTAACTCATTTCACATTTCACAAAAAGGTCAGCAAAATAAAATGTAGTCATTGCACTTAACATTCTTATCTTTGATCTTCACCTTATTATAGCCCTATTACAAGAGCTTAAAAGGTTAAAAGGGGAGTGCCTGCTCTGCTTCTAAAATGTGCAGACTGTTTACTAAATACTGGGTGAAGATTCAACACTTTACCAGAATGGCCTGAATGTCTGTTTGACCGAGGCACTATTAGTTCACATTATTTCTAACGAAGTCTAAAATTAAATTATGCAATAAACTTTATACTTTTATTATTAATTACATTATTTATATATTTGGTCAGGATATGTATATGTGCACCTGTTACAGGCTAAAAAAATCATTATCAGAGATCAGTGACTTATGAAACAATATGCCTCACCTAAGCCTCACCTTCAAATGAAATCCACAAGATCATGTTAAGCATTCAACAGATGGTAGACTGCTATTTTTGCTGCTCTGTGTCCAGGTGTTGACAGACAGACAAGGATACACAATAAGAAAAGCCTTCATCCTTTCGCTCACCAAAAAAGTGTGTTCTATGCCATAGTCTCTCCAGATATCCTCCTGGCCGTGTTGGGGTGGGGTGCAGAGGTAAAATAAGTCACTGATCTCTGATAAGGATTTGGTTATGTTTGGAGGAGTGTCATATGCCAGACCTGTATAACACAGTCTCATTGTGTATTACAGGCCTATTAAAGCTCTCAAATTGCTACAGCAAATTTATGCAGAAGCTGCTGTTGTTGTGATATACGAAAAAACGTTCAGTGCATATCAGGCATCAGAATTTAATGTGAGATTATGTTGTGACACTGAACCTGGTATCTAATTTGGTTGAAAGTTCCTAAAATGTCACACGGGTAGCCACTTTCAAGTCTCTTGGAATTGGTTCTAATGAACGATGAATAGCTATAAATGCGTTATATGTCATGTTTTTGAAAAGTTTTCAGAAAAAATACATATTTAAAACAGGTTACAATATACAAGGTTGATGTGCACTTGGTTAAATCTGTACCTCATCTGACAATAATTAAATGTTGTAATAAGCATATCATTCTCATACATCAAGTGAATTCCATACAAACTGTTTCATATTCTCATCTGATCAGATGAGAATATGAAACAGGAATTGGATTTTACTTGATTGATGACTGTAGAATAACCACAGTTTATGTACAGTCAACAGTCAGACGTAAATAAAGGCAAGGAAATACCTTTCATGAACTCACTTTTTTTGTGTTTGACCCCTCCATGGCAGAGGCCAGGTCCTATCCAGCTACAATGGTTTGCTTTATAGCCAAATGTCCATTGTTAAGAGCCACCCGACTCCTCGTGTTGCCTCTTTCTTTGCAGCCTTCACGTCCAACATATTCCAGGACTCAGTGTGCACTTAGCAGTCAGTGGTGGTATAGACATCCTCGGAAATCTTATTACGCCATTCTAGATTATCTCACAACCCCCAGGGCACAGAATACAAGATTAACTAATTATCCTCACCATTTGTGCTGCTTTCAACCAAGTTGATGTGACACTACAACTAGTGTCTTTGTCTGCTTCATATTAATGAGGCAATCATGCCGCCAATATTGTCCAGATGACAACAAACAAGCCATTGTGGTGGTAAAGTATTGTAACTGTGCTCGGGACATAGTGAGGTAGTAGGTATAACAAACGCTTTTCCCAGTTCTGTTGTCTGAAAGAAAGTTAAACATCTGTCTAACATGTCATTTAGCCAACATTGCGTCTATGTTCAGTTATAACTGCAGTATTAAAAATACAATGTTCCTCTAATCAACCACTTAATTCTCTACAAAAAACATAACAGAGGAAAAGTATCTAATGTTGCTGAAATACGTATCAATAACAACTACATAGAGAAGATGCAGCTGGATGTGTTGAATGCATGCTATGAGACGCTATTGGAAAACTTGCAAACATGTATTGGGCCAACAAGGGGCAGAGGGTCAGAGAAAACATAATGCTGGGAAACACTGAAAGGAAGGAAATTAAATTACATGAAGCAAAGCACAAAGCTTATTGAACTGTCCAATAGTACAATAGTGCTTACATTGCTTTTCAGGGAACTGAGTGGATTTGACACACACACACACACATATATAAATAATGAAAAGGTGAAAAGGCAGATTAATTAATAGGTTGAATACTTATAGATATAAATAACATTTAGATATTATGGACATGTACATAGGGCAATAGTTCGCTGTAGTGTCAAGTTATCTATTGGAGTTGCTGACTTTAATATTGTTTAAAAAAATGACGTATGACCTATCAGTGAGCTGACAGATGTAGGGGTGTTGGATTGGATACAAGTCAGAATTTACACCATGTAAGGTGATTGTGTGTGTTTCAGGTCTTGTGGGCCACATGCTATATGCTACACAAAATTGCTTGCTTCACAAATGTCTATTATTTCTAATGTTTTAAACAAGCCTAATAAAAAAGTTCAAGAGTACATTGGTAATAATTACGTTAATTAGGGTAAATAAATAATACAGCCAATGCTGGTTTGAGAATAAACAAAAATCGCAGATGGAACCACCAGAAAAATGCTCACAAGGCTGAGCACAATAGGCTGCAACACAGTATAGTTGTATTATTAGTTATAAGTATTAGTATTATTATGAGTCTGATCATGGGGAAGATACGTGACACCACCTCCAGTTCAGTAGGCGGCAGCATTGTACCTAAAAGCTGTTTGCCAACCGCCATGAAATGCAAGAAGAAGACAGAGGTCAAATAGAAGAAGAAACGAGTGTTGTCGCGGGTGTGTGGTATGCATGGCGGCGAGTGTCTGTGCGTGGTTTTGTGAGTGAATGGAGAATGCTTGTGTGAGAGAATGTCTATTTTGGGTTAGAAAAAAAAAACTACACAGTGATCTTATTTGATCTGATCGGAGTCTGGCCTTGCTCTGATCCAGAGATGATAAAACCCGGCTTGCTAGCCTACCTGGCTATGAGGCATTCCACCAACTGTAGGCCTTCCACAATGGAAGTTGTGGTCAGAAGTGATGAATAGATCAGATATACAAGTTCAGAGTGACTTGATTTATTTCAAAGTTCACGAAGAACAATGAGTATAGTGGCGATTCTGATCTCACCACAACGACCGCCTTGAATTTGAATCCGATAAAGGCCTACTACGACTACTTATGATCAGGGCTACCGACACTCATAATATAGGTTAAAAAAGTAGACCTATTTTCTTAGTTGAGTTTGTGAGACTTAAATTATTGTTTTTCTGCATTGCTCGCGAAGTGCAATGTCTACACGACAAAAATCTCCCCCAAACCTATATTTGTATTATATTGCTAGAAATCTCAAGAGCATTTCAAAAATTATTTATATAGAACGAATCATTTGTTAAGATGGGATTTCCCAAGACTCTTAATCACTTGTTTTATGTGAAGGTATTATTTAGCAGTGCCATAAGTCTCTAGATGGGAAACCGATGCATACGAAGCTTTTTTGTTATTGTACCGGTAAACGAGCCGAAGCACTGAATCTATGTGAACCTGCTGAACAGGGACATCTAGTGGTCCGAAGAAATTATAGCAACGAAAATCAGACGGCGGTCGAGAAATGTTTGGCTAAATTAGGTCACCTTTAATTAAGAATGCAAAACCCCCCCTATAGCGAATGTTTTTATTCCACTGAAATAAAACATGTAATTACGCATACAATCTTATTTGTGTTTACAAATTCAACTTTCAGTATAGGTGATTATATACTCGTATGCCATAAGTATGACTCTCATATAGGCCTGCTAAAAGCTGTTACACCAGAACAGATTAATACATTGCATGACTACTGTCAGATAGTGGTACACTAGTGGCTCCACACGCAGTTCACTACCATTGACCGAGAGTGTTGCCAAAACGATCTAATCTTTCCACTCAAATTACCGCATCGTCAATAAGTCCCCAATTCACACAAGTTCTTATTTTTGCCACACATTGCGTTGCTAGTTCCTTAACCATTGTAGCGAGATATTGATTGAAGTGCAAACCGCTACATCTTTGGAAGGACATCACGTTTCGCTCACTTCGATGCATCAAACGTCATTGGGCTCATGAACGGTCATTTGACACATGCTCTGACACACTGTCCCATCACTAGCATAGGCTACTCTTCAGGATCTATTCGTTAAAATGACTTGGTTAAACCATGTTTGGTTTAATGCCCTTACTCATAAAGACTAAAATTATGTATTTCACTCAAGCTTGACATCACTTGCATCAAAGGATGCCTTTGTGGATGCATGAATGTAATGTTTTTTTATTTTTTATTTTCAACTAGCCTACCCCGCAGCACGAGTTTTACAAATATATGCTACACACCTTTCCTCCAGAAAATAACCACTCCTCCTTACAACTGAATGAATGGTCTGTAACTAAACTTCAGGAATTAATCTTGAAAAAAACCCAAAAAAACATCAGAATATTGACTGTTTGCAGAAGATTATAGCAGCCTTAAGTGTGTAGTTCGTGTCTTCCTGCAGAGGGCGATATTGTCAACTAAATAAAAATTGGCCTATGCAAACGCTGTCACATAGGGATAATATAATGTAAGGTTTTTGCTACAAGCTTCTGTTCGATTTGATATGTCCCAATTTATTGAACCTATAAAGTTCATGTATTCACCAAGCACAATATATGTAGGCCTACACTACTATAATCATACTTTGGACATTTTCCCTCTGTTATATTATATTGGTATGGTCGTTATGCCTCTGTGTCAACTCAATACGGTATATTTCAACAATATGGGGCACTTGGACAGACGAGCCTGCTTGATCTGCCATGGAAGACTTTTGTGTACACGTGACGAATGTTGACCAATCGCTAACCGCTTAGCCAAAGCGGGAAGGGGTACCCAATCATGGAACCCGCCTCCCTTTGCTTTGGAGGCATTTACGATGGCTAGCCAGGGAAAGAAAAGGAGGTTAAGTCACCTCCCGGCTAACTCGCAAAGATCAGAAAACTCTTCAAGCTCGTCCCATGAACGAAGTAATCGCGATGGAAGCGTCGCCAGTGACGGTCATTTCGTTGAAGGTTCCATAGTTCGTATAACTATGGCAAACTTCCTGTAAGTCCTAGCATGTAGCAACTATACAGATCCGAGCTATGTCGGTCCAAACGAGGTATCCCATTAAATATCAGATGAGATCATATGAATCGATATATATATATATATATAACGTATTATATTAACGTTTCAAGTAAATATTTTTTAGATGAGGTGGATGTGCAATAGCCACAAGAGGGACTAGCTAACTCCACTTTCCAATGTACACTGACAAGTCTCCCGTAAAGTTTGAAATACACCAGTTGCCTAGCTATAATGGCGAAAACCAGTTTACGATGATTGTCCCAGTCAAAAGTGAGATAATTATGTTGTTTTTTCCACTATGCTACGCTTTATTGATAGTAGTGTACATCGATTTTCTTATAGGACCTATATCAACGCGGAGGTGCGACCTGGACCTAACCTTAACATGATCGTGGGAGCCAATGGGACTGGGAAGTCGAGCGTTGTGTGCGCAATTTGTTTGGGCTTGGCTGGCAGAACTTCAATTCTAGGCAGAGGGGACAAGGTACTTGTCACTATCATGTTTTTATTTGTGCAGTTATTATGATCGGTTCCTCTGTCATAATTACAATATGACAACATTGCCAGTGTGCCGATATAATCCCCTGCTATATATTATTTATTTTTTATGTTTAATTGTATTCCTGAGAGATTTTTAAATTCATGTCATATTTACATATGATGGATGACCTATTGACATTTTCTTTTTAGGTTGGTCAATATGTTAAACGTGGTTGCAATAAAGGATCAATTGAGATTGAACTGTAAGTTGACATTTCACACCCAAAGCAATTATTCAGAAAGTAGCAGTTTGTCTTATTTAGTAAATTGGTAACCATTTACTTGTCTAGATGCATTATCTCAAAAAGCAATACTTTGTACTACCTCTGTCTTGAATTACCCCTGTGGTTTAAACCAGCATTACAAAAACAGCATAGTCAGAAATGTTTAGATCTGTCTGGCACTGTTATAAAGTGAGGGTTAATATGATAAGATACAGTATATTGTGTGATTATATTGTTTTGCTATAATTAAAAATGATTTTGTCCAGAGACATTGTATTTTTGAAATTCAAATATTTCTAATAAAAAAATGTTCAGTTTTAATTGTGTCCACATCCCCAGGTTCAAGACCAGCGGCAATGTGGTGATTAACCGAGAGATCCAGAGTGAGAACAACCAGTCTGCATGGATGTTGAATGGAAGACACAGTAGCCAGAAAGCTGTGGAGGAGGAGGTCCGATCATTGCAGATCCAAGTCAGCAACCTCTGCCAGTTTCTGCCTCAGGTGTGTACTGTTGTGGGGGAAAGGCGCCGGTCATGACGGGCAAGGGTGGAGCTTATGCAGTTGACCGTTTCTGTGTAAAACACTGTGTGAGTGCGTGTGCGCTCTCTTTCACGTTGTTCATGTGAGTGCGTGTGCGCTCTCTTTCACGTTGTTCATGTGAGTGCGTGTGCGCTCTCATTCACGTTGTTCATGTGAGTGTGTAGTTGTAGTAGTAGTAGTAATAATATTAATAATAATAATAATAATTCATACATTTTTATTATAATGTATTTACTTGGAAAGGGACCATGTACAATTTTAAACATACATGTTACCTTTTGATACTAGATTTAGCCTAAGGCTACTTTACATTTAAATCCCAAAAGTGAACAAACTAGACAGACATTGCAGATAACATAATACTAATCACATACAATAATATATCACACCCATCTTATCGCCACCATGAATATGAGCCAAAAAAAAAAAGATATTAAATTCCAAGCAAAATTTACACTACAGACAACTAAAAACAATATTAAATACTGAAAAATCACACCTTCAGGATTTCAAAATAACCTGATAGACCGTGATACTGCTCAAGCCTGTTAGGCTACACATTTTTTGCAACAGCTTTTACCATCTCCTGCAGGGTACAGCTTTTACATCACTTTGGCTTTACCTAATTCTAGTCTAACTGCCCGTCTTGCTGACTACAGGAGAAGGTTGGCGAATTTGCCAAGATGTCAAAAATCGAACTGCTGGAGGCCACAGAGAAGTCAGTGGGTCCACCAGAGATGCATACCTTCCACTGTGAGCTCAAGAACTTCCGCGGCAAAGAACGAGATTTGGAGGTAAGCATGCAGCAATACCCATCGTAGCAATATTAATGATCTTGCACTTTTATTTACTCTTTATTAAAGTTAAATGCACTACCAAATACAACATTGCCTGTGGCCCGCCCACCCCACAGAACATTTGTTTTGGTTCTGAGATGCTGGTGCGCTTAGTGACATCTAGTGGCAAAAAGTCAAAGTCACTTCAGCTGCTTGCACACTGCCCAGACAAACGGCAACCAACGACAACTGTTGGATCAGTGTGCGCCGTCAGTCGGTTTTTTAAGAGTTTGACATGTCCGGTTGGGCATAGTTGCAGCAAGTCCACACAGTTTTCCATTCTGTGTGTGCTCCCACGACAACCAGCCGGGCACAATATTAGCGCACACAATTTTCATTGAAGGTTTACAGATCCATTACTCGCTTATTTTACATAAAAAATGGCTGGGTTCTGGACATAGGAATGCAAATAAAGCAGAGTTGTGGGAAGAGAGAACCCAACTCTCCATAAGCAGCAAGGTGTTCCAACGGCGACAGTAGCCTACTGTAATATTTTCATTAGGATGTGCCCCGGTTTTCATGTCGCATTATCCGAGGTCTGAGTTGTCCCGTCACTTACTGGCTGGGCCATTTGGACAGGCAGTAGGTTTTGTGAACATTCTAAAGACTGCAACCAACTACTGGCCTGGCTCCACAATGTGCAAGTGCCCTTTTTATAGGTACCACTAAGAGGACCTTTGCAGAAGCGATAGTAATGACTTTATATCCCACGAGGCCTACTGTGTGGACAAGGGCGACAGTTTCAAGAAAGCCTTTTAGTCTCTTAACAATCGGAGGCCCAGCATATAGTGTACATGGATGTGCCATAGCGGGAAAACTCCCTTGCGGTGCTTTTTCAATGCGTTTCATCATGGTGCTTGCTCTGCTGTGCCTCAGAACGCTGTGAAGGAGAAGGCCAGTTTCCTGGAGAAGGCCAAGCAGAGGAACGACAGGAACAAACAGGATGTGAATCGATACTACGAGAAGAAGCGGCACCTGGACATGATTGAGTTGCTCGAGAAGAAGAAGCCGTGGGTGGTGAGTGAGTACCAGGAGGTTACGTGTGCGCGTGTGTGCCTGCGTGTATGTGTGCATCCTAGGGGTGCACAATATATTCACTCGTTATCACAAAATCACGTTGCGCAATATCCTACTGAAAATGTTGCCTGAAATATTCAGTATTGTATTTATTTTGTGGAGAGATGCGTCGTTGCCTGCGGGGCTTAGGTGTGTGTTGATTTGGACAGAAAAATAAGACGCGTGGCTGAGGGAGACGTCGACACAATGTGGCTCGAAGAGGAAACTTAGAATTAGTGGCCAAAAATAATGATTAGATATGACTGAAAACCTGTTGTTTTGATATGCTGTGAATCTTTTGAAGCATTTTCACATAACTTACATTTATTTACAAGGGTAAATATCTATCTATCTATCGTGTTGCTGTTTTCATGACCAACATCACATCCTTGTCAACATCGTGCGAGCCTAATGTGCGCGTGCGTTGTGTGCGGAGCCGCGCGTGAGGCTACTCACTAGGGCTGGGCGATATGGACCAAAAATAACATCCCGATATATTTAGGTTGAATAGCGATACACGATATATATCGGTATTTTCTATAAAGTGGGCTAAATCCGTCAGGCATAGAGAAAAAACAGGAAACCCGACGGAAATGTGACATTTTACATTTTTAGCAACATTAATTGACGTGAGCTTTCTCTGGTGGTCACTCGCTCCTGACCTCACTGCTCAGGCCAAGTGCAGTCATGGAGGGAGAAAGTAATGAATAAACGCATAATATAACTGTATCGATATAAACAATATTTTCTAAACTTGTACCTCTTTTGGAAAAAATTCCGATATTCCAGTATATACCGGTATATCGCCCAGCCCTACTCCTCACGTAACGCTTGCGTCCGCTGCCTTGCTCGTCGCAGGAGTACGAGACTGCTCGCAAGGAGCTGGAGGCTGTGAAGGCAGAGCGGGAAGAGGCCAGGCGGCAGCTGTCCAGCCTGAAGCAGAGCCAGGCGCCCATGGTGAATAAGGTGGAGAGCCTCAACCACAAGCTGAAACCCATCGAGGCACAAATACACGCTAAGGTTGGAGCTGAAACGTGTGTGTCGCTCTTTTCAAATGTTGTCATTGCAGTGTTACTGATCACGAGGATGATGGTGGTAATGGCCGGCTTGTGTTCCTCTCTAGACTACCGGCATCAGAGAGGCCTCTCAGAAGTGCAAACACAAACACGACCAACTGGAAAGGAAGCACAAAGAGGTATGCTGTCATCTAGGTTTGGACACCTTTGCTGCAGCCCCTATACTAGGGTGCGCTCAGAGTTGGCAAACGTTCGCAAACCTATTTAATTTATTGTTTTGCGTTTGCAATCCTTTTGCGAACAAAAGCAAACTGTTTGAGGAGGTAGTACTCGGCGAACACAGGTTGAAGCTGGACGAAGGGTGACAGTTTAAATCTAATATTTTAGGAAAGTTTCCACGAATCGTTCAGAATTCAAAGCAAACATGTTCTTCACGAACGTTCGCCATTGTTTCCCAATTCTGAACGCGTCTGTATCTGACTTACCCAGGCCAGGTCAGAAACACACAAGTGAATAGGAAACGATACTCACAAAAACGAATAACTGCATACCAAACTACAGGAAAAAATCAGGTAATGCCCTCTTAACTCTAGGCCCCCTGTAGCTCTCACTTACCAGCTTTTTCCTGTTTCCAGGTAGACTATATCAAACCACTCCCTAGAATTTCCATATTCTGTTTTTTGTAGCAGCTGGTTCCGGTTAGTACAATTAGCATTTGAATAAATATCTTACAGGAGATGAAAACCTGTTCACAGCCTATTTACACATTAACTATTCAATAATAAAAACATAACACATGATTTTAGACAATATATTAAGACAGTTGAAATAGCATTGCTTGTAATCAACACCCCTCCAGACTTCATACTCCTCCATTATAGGTGAAGACTAGGGAACAATTAAAGGTATAGTCAACTATTGTCAGTGCATGGTAAGATAATACAATCTGTGTGCTGAAAAAGAATCTGGTACTTCTACACAGCCGTAAATAGGAGGACAAACAATGTTCCGAACACCGCTCACGACAGTGCCGCTTGGCTTCGCAATGTGTTTCAATGTGTGAGGCGGAGCTTTTGCGCTTAGCAAGCGTTCTTGTGATTGACAAACACTGCCTTTAACATTATTCTAACAATAAAATAATTCTCAGTGTGCAAATACGTAAATGTGGCCGTGTCTTATTTAAATGCGTGGCTTTATTAAATGCATTCATTAGGCGCGGCCGTGAAAGCATCGGCATGGCGTAAACAGACGTCTTGTTTACACAGGTTGAGGACATCAACCAGGCTCGAAGGCTGAGGCAAACGGAGGCGGAGGACCACCAGAAGAGGATCGCCAACACAAAGCGCATAATTGACGACCTGAAGGTGGAGCTTGCCAGCCACAGTGACCAGCCAGACACGGCCCCGCAGATCGACACCGTCAATGCTGCTCTCAAGCGCATCCAGGAGGAGCGGGACCAGATGGAGGGCGAGAGGGGCGACCTGCTCAGGGACCGCAACTCCCGCACGGCGGAGTCCATAGGTCTGTACGCACAGCTGCAGTCACCCCTGCTACACCGTAGCTAGATGCCTAATAGGAATTATAAAGGCATTTTAAGGGAGGGGCGTTTTTTGTTCTGATCCAGTTACAAAGTCAGCAAGCTTTCTTCCGGATAGCTGACTCCGTCTTTCAACTGTCAACGGTCGAGGATAATAATAAGGGCAGTTGACCCGACAGGCTAAAGGTTCAATCAATCAATCAATCTTTATTTATATAGCACTTTTCATACAAATGTATGCAACACAAAGTGCTTCACACTACAACGTCATTAAAAACAAAAAGGTTGTGGGTTTGATCCCTGACATGCCCAACCTACCCGTAGGCAAGAGCGAGATGCTCCTTGATACTCTGTCACACCGTAAGTCGCTGTGGATGAAAGTGTCTGCACAGTGACCTACTTGTAATTCAGGTAAGATGTGCAGGAGCACACTATGCTCCTATGTCTGGTCAAGCGTATATGTGCAGCCCTTTTCTGCACGGGCCCCTTACTTTGCACGGAAGCAGACTGTGAATCTCTGAATCTCGCATATTTGACGTGATCTGCGTTTCTGTCCAACTTCTGCCAGCATTGTCGAAAAGACTGAATGACATGAACAACATGTTGAACGCCAAGGAGATGAAGCTCAAGGCACGCCACAAAGACACGCACACTGCCGTCCAGTGGTTCAGGCAGAACAAACAGCTCTTCACTGGAAATGTGCATGAACCCATGATGCTAGTGGTGAGTGGCTAGCGTGACTGCTTCACTTTGAATGGCGAGAAACTGTTTATGTAAAATGCACTTTTCACAGAGCTATAACCACAAAGTGCTTTACATGAAAAACATCAGCATGACAGGTAATTACATAATAAAAACAGAATTAACAATGAGGATTAATACGTAAACTATGAAAAAAAAACAATTTGGGCAATTAACAATTGACATTTTGATTGGCTCCGCCTGACTATTTCTCTCAGATCAATTGTTTTAGAGATTATAATCTGGAAACCCTGTTTGCTTCAGTGTTCACAGCCACCCTGCTGGCGGACCAATCAGGGTGGGCTAGTGAGATGAGTCATCTCAGAGCTAGATGAGGCGATTGGTTAAATGCTGTCCAATAGTTTCAAAATGAACCAGAGGTCTGCCCAGTAGGAGGCAATGACTGTTAACACTTCCCAATGGAGCGTGGCCAGACCATTTTAACTTTGTGAATATGGTCTGGATAGCTAATTAAAGTTATTTAAAAATTGCAGTATGTGATGAGAAACGCATAAATGAAATGAATCACTTTGAGAGCGATGCACACTGTGATTACTGCACATTGATATGTGTGGTGTCACGGAAAGGGTAGTGTAAATATTTTCTGTTCTTCCTTTCCAGATCAATGTCAAGGACCCTGGCTTTGCCAAGTACCTGGAAAACCACATCTCATTTAATGACCTGCGGGCATTTGTCTTCCAGAGGAAAGATGACATGAAGAAGTTTATGGATGAGGTCAGAGGGCTTTAACAATGTCCTAACTGCATGGGGACGCCTTTGAACCTTTTAAAATTATAACGATACATTTCTGGACAAACACAGAGCATGCTGCATATGTTTGCTGTGGACAAGACATTTATTTTAAATGTCTTGTGTGCCCTGACCCATAGGTCCGCGACAGGATGAATTTGAAGGTAAACGCCATATTTGCTCCGGAGCAATCCTGTTCTAACCGACCCCCATCTCGACCTATTGAATCGCTGAAGTGAGTAAAGTATAGATTTTCTCTTGTGACAGTGGTTTTAATGATTTTCAGTTTATTAACACATGTAGAAATTGTTCTGATTTAACACGACAGATATATTCTTAATCTCATATGCACACATGTATAATTACTTTTCATTCATACTGTATATTATCTATATAAGATGTCTGTCAGATGTCGTGTTTAAAACAGGTTTTGTCTGCAGGCGTTTTGGGTTCTACTCCTACCTGCGTGAGATGTTCGACGCCCCTGATGAGGTCATGAGTTACCTGTGCTATCAGTATAAAGTGCATGACGTCCCGGTGGGAACCAACCAGACCAAAGCCATGATCAAAACGGTCAGTTCCCCTTTTCCAGCATCAATTCTCATAAGATACTTGTTGTCAAAATCTGTAACCCCTCACCCCGGAATGTTGTCGCTACCACTTATTGTTGGACTGGTGGTAATTTGATATGACACGCGAGACGACCGACTAATTAACTAATTGAGCCAATCACACTTGACGCTTTCCACTGGAGGAATTTGCCTGTTGAAGTCTGTCTGTTTACAGAAAGAAAACTCTCAAAATATGGTTACAGCTTGAGGACTATGAGCACTGCGCTAGTGTGAATTATTACAGTATGTATAAAGCCCAATGCACACCGGCGTCAAGACCGATGCCCTATCGTTTTCTAAGTACAACCCGCACACCGGCACCATCTAGACGTGTTGACGCGCCGCCCAGCTAGAGTATACGCCACTGTTCTGTTCCCCCGCGTCGACTGTTCCGTTCCTCGTTACGCTATGCGCTATCAACAAACGCTTATGATAGCCTAGCTTCCAACTACGTTGTTGGTCTGCTGCTATCAAAACAGTCTTAACTGCTCAGATCACTACTATAGGCAAGAGACTATCGGAATTTGGTCTCGCGACCTGCGCGTTGTGTCTAATATTCCCTGTTGGTGCACCGCGACGACCCTTCCTATTGGTGCTTAAGGTGTCAACTTCCGGTGTGAGTTGGGCTTCAGACGTTCAGCACAAGTCACGAATGGATCAGGGGAGGATGAAGCTAGCATTTAGTCCAGTTTATTTATACAGCCCTTAATTACATTACAGTCTCAAGTTCCACATGGAAACAAACCACACCCCCTTTAGCCTGCTCCTCCCCCATAGTCCCTGTGCTTTTGTCTTATTCCAGGTGATTAAGGAGCCATATCTGAAGATGCTGTACACCGCAGAGGAGAAGTATACGGTGAAGAGGTCCCACTATTCCAACCAGATAAGCACGGGTAACACTGCGGTGTACCCGTCCCAGTACCTTGTCATCACCGTGGACGCTGAACAGAAACGGCAGCTGGAACAGGATATTAAGGTAGTAGAAACACGCCCACACGGCTCCCATGGATCAAAACGAAGTCTTCTATTTAAATGGAAACACTCGGGGGCGCTGTACAATGTGTCGACACAATACATTGTAAAAAAAACACGCTATACAAATGCAGGCTGGGTTTTTTTTTGCATTCGTTTTTTATATTGTGCTTTCTAAGTGGCTATCATGTTAATGAAAGCTAAATAAAATGAAGCGCGAGGAAAGTGCTGCAGGTTTATGACTGCTCTACTCTGGGCTTTATAGCCTAAATGGGTGATTTTACATTTATGGAAACTGAAGGTCTTCATTTTTATTTATTTCCTCAGTTTATGGAATAACTTTATAATGACCTTTTTTAATTATGTAAGCAAGCGGTACTGCAGCTGTAGCGTGTGTTCTGACGCTGTTGGGTTCTGGATAATCATCTAGCTGTATTGAGCTTCATCAATGCTCTTGGGGGGGGGGGGGGGGGGGGGGGGGGGGGGGGGGGGGGGGGGGGGGGGGGGGGGGGGGGG
>JAODLL010080630.1:7138-30810 GCA_026546735.1 Forbesichthys agassizii | reverse complement strand
TTTTTCGCCCCCCCCCCCCCCCCCCCCCCTTCCCCCACCTCACACAAATGTTTTCATTGTTTGAGTGGGATGCGCAGGGCGTTTTATAAAGCTATTCTTTGATGGAGTGGTCCAGAATGAGGCATTGTGGGTGAGGACAGTGTGGAGTAGAGTAGCGCCGGGCGTATGTATATACGATCCAGGGATTGCATTCTCCTCTGCCCTCCGCTGTTGCCAGGCTTGTGAGCTGAGGTTAAAGGAGATCAATGAGAAGCTGAGAACCTTGCAGCAGACGGCTTCCACGCTGGAGCACCAAGATAATGAGCTGCGGGCCGAGAAGAAGCGTCTCTCTGAGCAGAAGTTCAAGAAAAGACAACTGGAGCAGAAAATTAGCGCCAAGCAGGACAGGTTGGTGTCTGAATTGAAGGGACTTGTCGTGATTGTGATAGCTGATGTACGTACAAAATAGTTTGCTCAGTAGTAGCTCATGTAACTGTATTTTGTATGTACTGTATTCCTATGTCTCTAGTGTCAGGCATATGGAGAACAGTGCAATAGACCTACAGCAGTTTGAGGAAGAAACGAATGTCAAAATAGCCGCCGTCAATTCTCAGAAGTTGTCCATAGTCACAGAGTTCTTGGCTCAAATGAAGGTATGGGCTGTTGAGTTTCTGTGGATACGCTGGCATTTCTATCTTTCTAAATTGTTTCTGGTCACTTGAAAGATCCATTAGAAAGGTGAACTCCAACATTCTATCTTCTGTAAACCCACACACGTGATCACAGGTCAGATGTCACCCCAGGCGACGTATAATAGCATATTACGACGTAACATACGATGTTGACATTTTATATTTTTATTGGACGTGGTATTACATTTCGAGTAGTCTTAACAAATCCTGTTTGTTAACGAGAGCCTACTCAAAAGCACGAAATGCTCGTGTAAAGTTTGTTCACTACACGCGATGTTGATCCATGCACACCTGCTGTTTTGCTTCTATGAGCTCACAAAATATTTGTTTTATTTTATTTCATGTGCGTAGCATAGTTTATTGTGGCGCCTTTACTGGAGAAATTATAGTTTTCTTGTTCTCAAATTATCCTTCTTGTCTGTTTAGCTGAGAGCCAGGCAGAGCATGGAGAAGGTATATTTGGCTTTGGAGACCGTTGGGCTGACTGCCGAGAAAACGAAGCTGGAGAACGACTTCAAAGAAGCTGCTGTTGAGCTCAGAGCCATGGATGTAAGGCGCGCACACACACAAACACACACACGGTGTCAAATGCTCAATAGATGATGTGTATCTAATGTTGCCTAAGTTAACAATATTCTGAATCCCCAAAACTTTCATGTGAAAAATGGTCTTGCATATTTTATTATATTACCGTAACAGTTGCTGAGAACGTCAAACCATTGTTTAAAAAAACAAAACACAATGTTGGCATGTACATAAAATCTATATAATTGTATTCACACTAGAACACGCATATCTGATCTTGTAGAGGTTTACCTCATTGATCCATATTGGTGATGCTGATGAGAGAAAAGGGTGCTTATTAAAATAGTGCACCATAACATCACTGTACAAGCATTTGAGCAATGAGAGTGGTGTTGTGAATCGACAGTATATCGTAAGAAAAACAAGGGGAAGGTCTTCTATGGAGATGTACATAAAATACTCTAATACTTTGAAAGGACTGTAAGCACCCGGGGAAAGAGAATACATCAGAATATAGGGATGGGCATTTGTTTCACTGAGGAGGCCACATTGAAAATGTCAAAGAACATCGCGGGCTACAATACTTTTTTTAAACCAACATGCTAAAATGTTTTAAATAAAATAACACAAAATAGCTAACATTGTTAACATCCATATTACATTGATGCATATTTCTACATGATTTTCATAATAAAACATCAAGTATCTTCTCTCTTAATACAATGTTATAAGGTGCAGCAGTTAATGGAGTAGTTTGTCAAATAATTGTATGTTGTGTTATTATATAAAGAGTTCTGATGTACCGCGGGCCAGATATAATTTTTTAAAGGGCCGCATCCGGCCCCCGGGCCTGACTTTGCCCAGGCCCGGATATACCATACAAAACACCCTAAATGTGAAGAACCTTGTGTCACAACTTTGTGTCGACCTTGAAGGATGCATACAAACGCCTGGAACAGAGGAAGATACATCTAACAGACACCTGCAAAGCCCTGAGGAGGAGAGCCAATGAAATATGCAACATAGGTCCCGGTGGGGTCGTGCCGGAAGACCTGATCACGGTCAGCATGTCTTTTTTTTTATTAATGCAGGAGTAAAACGATCAATTTGTGTTATATACTTAATTATGAATTGTTTTTTACTATTACATTTAAGTCTATTTTAATTATATATCACTTAACCACATCACAGTATCAAAGGGCGGTTGGCATTTCACATGAAAACAACCCCCATACACCTGTTCCATCCATCAGGCAAAGAAAAACAAACCATTTATGCATGGAATACCTTGGATGCATGCATTCCAACACACCTATTTTATTAAGACACTTAGATTTTATTTTTACATTTTGATATGCATATAATCAGATTTTGAGGTGTTTGTTGAGATCGTTTACTTGTGCATGTTTTGACTCTAAAGGCGCTCAGTAAACTGCCTGACGTGTTGGATGAGATCGATGCCATGCTGAACGAAGAGCGCTCTAGAGCAGACTGTTTTACTGGCCTAAGCGAGAAAGTAAGATTGGTTTTCAATAAAGCTTTTTACTTTTGACCTTTTTATTTGTCTTGGTAGGGCTCCAAGCCTGCAACTACCTTGGCAATCGGTTAATCTTTTGATTCAGAATTCTTCGAAAGGTTGGAGTGTTCAGATGAAATCCTGGATTCAAACCCCGGACATGCCTTGAGCAAGATGTTTCTGTTGTTTGGTGTTCCTGCAGATGTTTATCTTTTTTCACGTAACATCCCCAGGTTGTGGATGAGTACAAGAAGAGCGAGCAGGAGATCAAAAACCTCGAGAGAGACCTGAATGACAAGAAGAACAAACTCGACACCTACCGACAGAACATTACAGAGGTGAATTGCAATGAATTAACTTGTCTGAAAAGTTTCTCTGAAGCCATTTTCAGTTAGTGGTAAGGATGCAACATTTGGCACCTTTCTCTGACTGACTGCCGTTCATAATTTAGTTAATAAATCAGCTGTGAAAATGAACACATCTTCTGCCTTTAGGCCTATTTGAGCTTCATCCATAGTTTTTCCAACACAGCTTGAATGAATGTAGTTGTTTCTGAGAAAAAGTGAATAAGTATATAAATATTAAATCTAAATAAGATAATAGATAGATAAGATCATATATTTTTCATTATCCCTCAACAATATAGAGGCTACTTGATGACAAAATGCCGTGCGTTTTTAAATCAACTGTTTTAATACATGTGTACATCCTGTCTGGTAGTGTGTGTGTGTCTGTGTGTCTCCACCTAAACAACTCTCCGTCTTCTTCCCAGGCCAAAGACCGCTGGCTCAACCCTCTGAAGCTTCTGGTGGACCAGATCAACGAGAAGTTCAGTGATTTCTTCCGCTCTATGCAGTGCGTGGGAGAGGTGGATCTGCACTGGGAAAACGAGGTACGCTTTTGTTTTATTCACTGCTAGGTTTATTTTTTAATAGACTATTTAGCCAAGCAATGAAATTGACCTGTTACAACAATTCATGTCACATGACATTCATTGCATGCCTGTGCGAGCTTATGGAAAACCAGTTTCTCTCACCTTGACCTCGCCCTCTTGTGGCCAAATAAAACACTAAAATAAATAAACAACGACAATCCAAACCAGCTGCGTGAGTAACTGGCGCACGTCTGCCCACCTGCAGGAGGAGTACGACAAGTACGGCATCCGCATCCGGGTGAAGTTCCACAGCAGCACGCAGCTCCACGAGCTGACGGCCCACCACCAGAGCGGCGGGGAGCGCAGCGTCTCCACCATGCTGTACCTCATGGCCCTGCAGGAGCTCAACCGCTGCCCCTTCAGGGTGGTGGACGAGATCAACCAGGTGGGCGCCTCTCTATCTCTGCCACCTTTTTCATGCAGGCTTGTTTACCGCGCTGGATTGGTCGCCCGTGGTTACGGGTGGAGTCAGTCGAGCCGGAGAAAGATTGTTAACATTTAAAGCACTTTCGCAGATCCTTATATCCAAAGCGACTTACGTGTAGTATTTGCCATTAGCTGGACAGGTCATACACCAGTAAGGGTAAGCAACCGATATTATATCAGAATAGTTATAGCATCTTTTCATCATGTCTACTATGACGTCAATATATCATTCAATCATCCAACAGAGTTCCTAGTGGCCTGAATAATGAAGTGCCTAATACTAAAGTGCTGAGTACATAAAAGTAGGGTAGAAATAAAACGAAACATTTGAGTAACTAAAGTTGAGTTGAACTTGAGTTAGAAGGATGAGGACTGAGGAGAGGGAGGATGTTCTGGCAGTGTGAAGGGCTTCAGTCACCACGAGAAGAGCAGTCTCAGTAGAGTGCGCAGCTTTGAAGCCAAACTGGTTGGGGGTCCAGGAGATAGGGAGAGTTGGCTGGAGACTGCACGCTCAAGGGTTTTTGACCGGAAGGAGAGGAGGGATACTGGTCTGTAGTTCTGGGGAGCAGATGAATCACGGGCTGGTTTCTTGAGCGGCGGTCTGACTCTAGCGGTTTTGAAGGCAGCTGGGACCAAGCATGTGGATAGAAGAGTTGGTCAGTGAGGTAAGGAAAGGTAGGATGTCCTGTGAGGTTGCTTGGAGAAGACATGTTGGGATAGATTGTTGATGTTTTGAAACTCTATCAAAAACAACCTCTCCTTTGAGTGCAATAGAGTGTGTTCCCTCATGGCCAGGCTACATCGAACTGCAACATTCCGCAGTGCGTAACTGAAGCGTATACGATGCGGAAAAGCGTAAAAATAGAAAACTTCTATTTAAAATACTCCGTACTTGCACAGCAGGTGTAGCCAGTAAAAAAAAAAAAGAGTTCCGCTCCGCATACGTTCGATGCCTGGCTGTCAGAAATACTAAAATACTACATCTATTTTCTGTATGGTGTGTAAATATTTCTATTCTAATATCATATAATCTAATAATGTAATTAATAAAATGTAATCTAATAAAACATCTTGGCATTTTGGCACAAAACGGGCTACTTTTTTAGCCTTGTACAGCATTGTGCTTGGGTTCAGACTGAAAGCACACGATCGGACAAAGTACATGCACACGACATCCTGAAGCTCTGCGTCCCAAAATAGCATCCTGTCCCTTTTAACATTGCCTCCTCTACACAGGGAATGGACCCCATAAACGAGAGGAGGGTCTTCGATATTGTGGTACGCACAGCCTGCAAAGAGACTACTTCCCAGTACTTCTTTATAACGCCCAAGGTGAGTCTTTTAAAGGTGCGTTATAGGATATTTAAACGGATGTATATCGGCAAACAACTGCGGTCGGTGTAATGTTATAGTGGAGTAATTGAGTACGAGGACACTTCCTGGGCGTGAGTGTGTGTTTGTGGTAATCTGAGCCCCACCGTTCTTTTTCATATCCCAAAGCATTTGATTTGGTCTGGAAGGTTGGTTTGCTTGGCGTCACTACTGGCAGAAAGCCATATTGAATCATGCTTGAGAACCTCTGTGTGTACAGCATGTTAGCTCTGTTGACCTCCACCGTGTCTGTTCGCCCTCAGCTCCTGCAGAACCTAATCTACGACAAGGAAATGACCATTCTATTTGTCACAAATGGGCCTCACATGCTCCCCCCTACCAGCTGGGATGGTGGGGCTTTCATCAGGAGGAGAAACCGAAGAAAGCCCAGAGTTTGAACAGCTGTCACTGTTCCAATTTATTTTATTTATGTTCAGGCTGTGAAGCCCAAAATAAGTGTAAGGTTTTTAATTAAAGTTTTAATTACATTTGAACAATTTACCTAAATGTTTATATTAATTTTAATTACAAGAATGTTACTGTCGTGTATATATTGGTTTCATGTCTGTTGGAGGGCTGCTATGTAATTTTGAAATGTTTTTAATATATTTTCTACTGAACAATTTGTGGAGAAATATATTAAAGTTTATTAAGTTTTCTTATGTTACTAGAATTCTGATTCGATAAAGAACAGTTGAATCCTCTGAGCCATGACTTTGTTTAATATTACAACTCATTAAAGCTGTTTTTAAGGTCCAATATTGTATACATAATATATAGCATCTATAAACAACTATTTTCTAATTAAAGTACTTCTAAAAGTTATTTCTCCCATTACAATTAAGATAGTATTATTCTGTTATTGACGTGTGCGCAGTGGATGCAGGATATAACATGCATGTGTAAAAAATGTTTAAATCATTAAACCCAACGTTAGTTAATGACGTGAATGAGTCCATAAATCGGCTGTAGGCCTACTGGGTAAGAGTTATGGCCTATTAGTGTAGTATGTTAGAAATGCTGTAGATCTCTAAGCTATCAAAAAGTAAAATTCTCCGTGGGAACAGACGTACGTGCTCCTGTTTTCTATAGAAGTCGTTTACATTTTACAATTCCGAAGAATCTTGACCAATCATGTCCTATTTTTCCTGATTAGTCCCACTAAATTATTGCATGTCAATCACATTGACGCTGGCACACTTGCAACAGGAATATGGGCTTCGCAATGGCAAACCAAGAGGGGCTCCAGAAGGAAAAGAAAATGGTGTGTTTTTAGGTTGATTTATAATATAACTTACGTTTTAGTTATTTTCTCTAGCTTTCTAAGTCCTGCCTACAGATTTAGCCAATTTAGCAATGAACATTATTTTGGTGACATGTCAGACGTTATTTAGGCTACTTAGCCTAAATAATTATAATAATAATAGTTATTTAGGCTACTTAGCCTAAATAATTTAGGCAAGCTCTACAACTGATAAAACATAATATTTTTCAGTGACATGAGCTCTTTATAGCCAATCACCTACCAGTCCACCTGCGCTCAGAGTGAAGCCACGCCTCCTAGTATCACCTAATAATCACCCCTGTCGTGGCATTACTACAGTATGACGAACCTCGAGGCAACGATGCAACAGCCGGGCCTTGGTTACTGGTGTTGCTTCTTGTGGCTGGTCTGTGTTAGAATTTATGCGGATTTGCCCATCTGTAAGGAGGTGAGCATAACTTGTTACCATATTAATACCTTGGTCATTATGCTACGGTATCTTACATTATCTTAAAACATGTAATACGTTGAATGTTGCTCATTCATTGTGTAGCCAAATATTTTCACATGTATCGTATTGTAAATTATTTAGAGTAGGCCTAGTCTAAGCACATGTACATTTAGGGTTGAAAACAGTTGGCCTATTTAAGAAGAATAAAGGAAAAAAAACATGGGGAAAGAGTTCAGGCTGTTGTACCATCTGGGATGGGAAAGCCTGTATAACATACTATTTTAACATGTCATATAGGGCTTCAAACAGTCATATAGGGCTGTTTAGAGGGCTGCGGCTCTGGGAAACCTGAATAAATTGAATAGCTGACATATCTACAGCTTCTTCCCATCACAGCACCTATAACCATAAAGCAATAAATATAATGTATTACTGCCAGAGAGTCACAACTATTTGAGTTGCAATTTTATCACAAACACACTGCACAGATATATTTGAGAAGAATTCACATTAAAATATGAGTTAACCTGATGCCCACACATTCATTATGAGTAGAGCCCATGGGAAATGAACACATGTTAGCCTAACCAGCTGAAGTATAAAGCGTTATGTCATTATTTGATTTACTTACTACTACTGTTTACTACTGGTAAAGTTTATTAATACCAGAGCCTTGCAGAAACATCTCCACACAGCTATAATCTGCCTCTGTACTCCCCATGAATCTATTTGCATAACAGTTATAATGTGATAATACAGATACATCTTTATCAGCATTCTCTCATGCCACCTGTATGTGCATGACTTAAAGTTATCAAGCATGGCCAATGTGGAAGCTTGTAACTTTCTGGAACACCTACATTTCAAGGTGAATGAGATTATAGAGTATGTTACAGGCAAAGCCTTTTGCACCAGGTGCATTTGTTGCCTGCCATTAGCAGTCATTTGACCATGAGACATCACCGGTCAGTGTCCTGTTGCCATGGCTCTGTGAAGATTATATAAAAGTGGTGATTAAGCTGGAGGAGGTTCCCATTGTATGCATTTTGTACATCAAATCCACCCAGCTGAACCGTTGTTCACACGATACCCTAACAACTGTTAATGTAGCAGCACTAATCAAAACCACAAGCGCAATGGAGCATTTGCATCTGACTGTGTGCTTTTGTTAACTATTAATCCCCTGTGTCTTTGGTTTGGGTTATGCTGATCAGCGTAGGTCTACTACCCACTATTAGCAATTGCTTCAAAATAACTGAATACAGTAAAGCTTTAGCTTCACTGAAGGTTTGTCTGAGACTCTTTAATCTAATGAGAATACAAAATAGGTATGTGTGGGTAAAGGACTCACTTACTATATCACCGACTACCTCTAACAGCAGTATAATAAACATCTACAGCAAAAAACAGGAACAATGTTGAGATAAACTGTTTACAGAAGGACTGGACTAATCAGGTTGGTCTACCTATTGCTAAGTAAATAAACCTTGGAGGCAATTTAAGTGTTATAGAGTTGTTTCAAATCCTCGGTGGGGGAAATGTGCACACCAGTTAAGAAAGACGTTAGGCAAACATTGCTGTCAGCCTTGTATTTGAAAAGTGGGTTTGGCTTGGTTTCATGAGAAGTGTAACACTTAGCATACAGCATCATGTTTTAAGATAATTTATTTTGGCCCGATTTACACCCTGCGTATTAACATAATGTTTTGTCCAGTCCACTATAACCATTTGAGCTTCTGTCATCCACATCGATGTATGTTGTTTGGGACCAAGTAAGTCGTGTAACAATCTGATCTGTGTTCTCCCCTTGTAGTCAGACTACCACTTTGAATACACAGAATGTGATGTGCTGGGCTCACGATGGAGAGTGGCTGTTCCCAACAAGCAATCCACATGCACAGGCCTGCCAGATCCAGTCAAAGGCACACATTGTAGTGAGTACCATGTTGTATCTTATATCATCATCCTATCGAACAGCCTTTTTGCACATTATAGCCCCTTGACTAGTACCATAGAACTATATAATAACTAGCTCTTTTGAACCCCCCCCTCCCCCTTTCTCTCCCTCGAAGCCTTCTCCTGCAACCAGGGAGAGTTTCTTGACATGAGGAGCCAGCAGTGTCAGAACTGCTCTGCAGGGACCTATTCGCTTGGCACAAGCGTGTCCATTGATGAATGGGGTGCTCTGCCAACTGGCTTTGCCACCCATGGCATGCACATAAATGAGGGAGCCGCCCACACAAACTGCTCCAAGTAAGTACTTTACTAATATATACCAATAATATTATTTGTAGCTACTATTTCCTGGTATATTAGACAATGTTGTAAATGTACGGTATAACATAGTTATCCCTGATGACATGCTACTGTCATTGTACTAACAGAATGTTGGTTGCCTATGACAACAGGTGTACCATCACCTCTACTAATCTGCTATTGACAAATGTACTGTTTGGAAGTTGCCTTGGAAAAAATAGTCTGCAAAATGCTATAAATATAAATGTAAATATACTGTGTATTTTAATGCACACAAAAGTAGTAAGATTCATAGATTCATATTATATATATTTTGTCCTTGAGTGTTTTGAAAGGCGTCCTTAATTTAGATGTATTATTATAACTTGGTGTATTGTTTGCTATGTAATGAAGCGTATGCTAGCTGGATTGCTGCTGATGCATTGTGGTGTTGTGGTGGTTCCAGCTCCACCTGGATACCCAGGGAGGATCACATAGCCTCAAACACAGACGAGTGCAGCGCCACGTTGTCCTACGCGGTGAACCTGAAGAAGGCTGGAATGGTGTCCTTTGAGTATTTCTACCCTGACAACAGCATCTACTTTGAGTTCTTTGTAAGTGTTCTCACAATGCAACATGTATCATTGTTTTGGTTTGTGTTTGGTTAATCGGTATATCCCGTCGGTTTGTCCCTTAACAAAAATGTCCCCCTCCTCCCCCCGCGGTTCTCATAAGCTCATGCATCCATTGAAACTGTTTTTAAAAGGCAGGTGAAAAAAAAAGGTGATTGGATGAACATGTGAACCTTGCTTTGCTCTACATTGCAGCATCTACGTTAACCTCTGCATGTTCCGCAATTGTTGTTTTCGAGTTGTTTTCAAGTCGCCTTCGTCACACCTAAGCCCTGCTTGTAGTTAATGCTAATAGCTAATGCTAATGCTAATAGTTAATGCTAATAGCTAATGCTAATAGCTAAATCTAATGCTAATGCTGATTGGCCACACACACACTGGGTTTACCGCACAGAAGTACAACGCTTTCCAAGCTCTCCATGCTGATTATAGTGACAAAGTCAAACTGAAGCTCGCAAGATCGGGATGGTCTCGCAAGGCTAACCCCCTTCCCCGTTGCCTTCCTCTCACCGCCACAATAGAAATAAACGTTGACCTAGGGCAGACACCTGGCATTCTGGGGTGGCGCCACATAACCCCATCTCTCTGTCTGCCAGGTTCAGAACGACCAGTGCCAATCGACAGATTCTGAGAGCCGGTCGATGAAGAGCTCAGAGAGTGACTGGAGCCACTACAACGTACGCACGCCGCTCCTTCACACTGGCCCGACAACACGGGGAGCGCTTGGTTGCGTGTGTGTAGGGGGGCCTTAATCTTATGACTCCCATTTTCGCACTACACAGGCACAGCTGAGCAAAGGCAGCAATGTGCTATACTGGAGGACCACCAGATATGGTTTTACGGCGGGGGCTGTCAAACCTGTGCTCCTGAGAAATGTTGCCATCTCAGGTAATTGGATTTGCTTTGTGTGTTCTGCCTGCAAAAGGACCCACTCTTTAGCCTTTTACATTCAATGGATTGAGAGTTTATTTACAGTGCATAGGATCAGCTAGCCACAGTAAAAGAGAATACCATAAGTAAACAACTGGCCTAACCACAAAATTAACATATAATATGGGTAGTATCTTAAATTGTAGTAGCTTAAATTGAGCACAGCGGTAGTTCAGGGAAGTCAAGATAGTCTAGATTATTTATCATCTGAACTGAACCAGCTGGTTGCTGCTTTACATGCATTGGCCAAATCGTCCAGGGCAGCTTGTTTAAGCCTGGCTAAGCCGGCCCTTTCCTTGCACTTCAAGCGCCCCATTGCAACTGTTTTATCCTATTGTTGTCATTGATGCTTGCTCTGTTCTGTACTCTATGGGGGGTCTTTTGCTGCTTCCCCTGCCTTGGGCACAGAAGGGAATCTCACTGGCAAATACAGTACCCAAATGAAACACTTTATTTTGACGTTGTCATTATCAGGGGTGGCGTATACGTCAGAGTGCTTTCGCTGTAAGCCAGGCACATACAGTGTCAAGCCAGGATCTGCGCGTTGCAGTCTGTGCCCGGCTGACTCCTTCTCCAATAAGGGCGCCACGGTGTGCCATCAATGTGACGAAGACAAATATGCAGGTATGTTTGTTCCACATGTGAGGCAAACAATAGGAATTACGATACGCGCACGCACGCACGCACGCACGCACGCACGCACACACACGCAAACGACATGAAAGACGATACGGCTCTTGAGGGATGGACTGTCACTAGATCACACAGAACAAACACACGTGCGCACACGCACACACACGCACACACTCACCAAACACACATTTACATGTCACTGCACACAAAGGCAAAGCGATCTACATGCAAATAAAGGCGTGTAATAGCGCTGCATGTGCTGCAATGGGGCTTACGGTGTGTCGGTGGATCTTAATGTGAGCTGTGTGCCGTCCCTCATACTCACCGGCTGCTTTCACGCCCGCTTGAACCCACCCAGACGCCGGCTCGGGCAGCTGCAAGGAGAGGCCTGCGTGCACAAACAGTGACTTCTTCTACACTCACACGCCATGTGACTCCAAGGGAGAGGTACTGTGAGAACCTACGTGACATGCACATAGGTCAAGGAGAGCGAACAGTGGATTATGTACACAGCGTAATTTTGAGGGGTGGTAATAGAAATAAAATACTTGAATTAATTAACTATTAAGTTAATAAAAACAATAATAATTATTATTTTCATTTTTCCAAATGATTATTAAGAAATAAATGAAATAAAACAAAGGAGGGAATTGTAAAATTGTATTTAATCAACAATAGAACAATATTACAAAAAATGAATGAGATACAATGTATTACACACAAGATAGAACATGATAAATGCCGTAATGTAGGGTAAAAATAATAAAAGCATTTACCTGTAGGCAGATGTACAAATGTGAGAATATGATTATTTCTCACGGACATTAAACAAATGTATCAATATCTATTATGCTTTTTTTCATCAAACTATACCATTCTAGTGAATGTTACTGTTGTTAAAACATCTGTAGTCTAGTAATGGTTGACTTGCTGTCTTGTCTGCATACTGCTGACGATGCAGTATTTATTTATTTATTTTATTTGCAATTTTATTGGCTCTTATTGTGTCTACAGATCAACCGACCTTGGCTGTGCCCATCTGCCGTGCCTATTAGGTTTCCCTTAATATAAATCATGTGTGGGCTGCTTCCATCAACCATGAGCGACCAGCAGCTTCTCGCACGCATTAATTCCCCGCTTGTTGTGTGTGTGTGCGTTTGTGCATGTGTGTGTTTGCGTTTGGGTGTGTGCGTGTGTGTGTGTGTGCCAGACCCAGCTCATGTACAAATGGATTGAGCCCAAGGTTTGCAACGAGAAGCTGAGCGGAGCGGTGAAGCTACCTGCCTCGGGGCAGATGCAGCCCTGCCCCCCTTGTAACCCGGGCTTCCATGTCACCAACGACACCGGATGTGAGCCGTGCACCGGTGGCCTCTACTCCAATGGAACAGGTGCACAACCACCACACTTGTATTGTATATTCCACAACGTGTAAACAAAGTGGATGTGACATGTTTTGAGCCCCAACAGACAAAATTACTATTCTTTTATTAAAAACTGTATTGGAAATACTTCAAAGGTAGAGTCAGCGATGCTGGAGAAAGAGTATTGATATTTGAGCTAAAACAAACCAAAAACACACCTTCCTTCAATGCAACAGGCTGCTCCCTCACAAGCTAAGACTCCAACAAGGGTCCAAACGAGTTTGTCACATGTTGACTAAAGTACTAAGGATGGGAACTGATGATTACACTTATGATAATGCTGACACATTCCTGTTAAATTGTCAAACATGTTTCCCATGCTCGTACGCCATAGTTATAACATGTCACATGTTAACAGTCTGTTCTAAGTGCCCGGTGGGAACAGAGCCAGTGGTCGGCTTCGAGTACAAATGGTGGAACAAGCTGCCAAGCAACATGAAGAGCTCTATCTTTAGACAAGCATACAACTCTGACCAGACTACAGGTGAGAGACTAGAGGTCTGTTCAAATTGGCGAACACTTGTGAACATTTTCAAACTGTATTTCCGTTTGCTTTGAAGTCATTGTGACTGTTTGTGAACACACACACACACACACACTGCCTGAGCAGGTATTTCTCGGCAAACACACATGGACACACACCAAACTACGGGTTATAGTTTTAATCTATGTGTCACGACCGTTCGCCTCAGTTCGCTGAAGGAGAGTAACTTAAGCTTTTTAACACATGCAGTAGTAGCATCCAAACTTGCAGGCTATCTTCCTACCTACCTACATTTTTGTTATGATGATGATTTACTGTACTTTATGTGTGCATGTCTGGTATTATTACAGTCCTGAATACACCAGTATTAAAACAGATACATGCTCATGTATTATACACACATATTTTGACAAGTTGATGAAAATAGTAAATGGACTGTATTTATACAGCGCTTTTATCCAAAGCGCTGTACAGTGTTTTGTCTTACATTCACCCATTCACACACCCGTTCACCCAGCAGTTGGGGGATAGGGGGTTAGGCATCTTGCTCAAGGATGCTTACAGGTAGGTCAACACCAGGGTTCAAACCCACAACCTTTCCGGCTGGAAGCCCAACA
Organism: Forbesichthys agassizii; assembly: GCA_026546735.1. NCBI lineage: Eukaryota > Metazoa > Chordata > Actinopteri > Percopsiformes > Amblyopsidae > Forbesichthys > Forbesichthys agassizii. Next base: position 16,700 of record JAODLL010080630.1, on the reverse strand, counting down.
CCACTAGACCATCCTTCAGTGATGTCTTGAATATAAAAATGTCAATATAATAGATTTGGATTTGATTTGAAACAAGGGAAAGGACATCCAACTGACAGGGTGTGATTTCAAATCACAATCATTTGCCATTATATTATCCACCCAGTTATGTTCTCCGTCTACTGGGCTCATACATTATGCATGGAGAAACACAGTAACCACCACGTGTTTGTCAATGGCAGCATGGGAGGTGGCAGGGGAATACATCTACACTGTTCCCGGGAGCCAGGACTCAGACTTCATGATGCTTACCCTCAATGTGCCTGGATACAGGTGAGCGTTAACGTTGTGTCTCTGAGTGTGGCCTACTGCAAAGTATGGGAGTGCAGTTTGTGTTGGATTTGAGACGTTTACCGGTAGATGCTGTGGGGAAGTTTTCACACCCGACCTGCCGCATGTGTTTTTTCAAAGGCTGCCACAGTCCGTGGCCAAAGACAGTGAAAGCAGTGAGCTGTCCCGGATTACATTTGTCTTTGAGACCATATGTTCAGCTGACTGCATGCTATACTTCATGGCGGTGAGGCGCGCACACACACAGGCATGCACGCACACACACACACACAGACACACACACACACACACTGAATCCCCTCAGTTTGACAGTATCTCAATTATAGTTGGATGTCAATCTGTTTCATGAACTCCCTCCGCACACATACAAGGGTTGTGAGCTACTCACATGTAGTGCGTCCAGGTAAATAATAACATAAAAATTGATTTAACCAGGATTTAAGTCAAGTCATATTGACAGATATATAAAAATATATTTTACAAAAGTTTCCTGACCAGGACAGCAGCACAACCAATACCAGTTTCAGGCATAAAAACAATATTAAGCCATATTTATATACAGTATATACTGTAATAATAATGATAATAATAATAATAATAATAATAATAATAATAATAATAATAATAATAATAATAATAATAATAAGAAAAACAACACAAATAACAGCAAAACATAAAAATAAATAAATATTATTTCAAAAACTATTACTAGATGTGGATGATGGAAAAGCATTTTGTGTCCCGTGGGATGCTGATGGAGAATCTTCTACGACGTGTTCTACTCCTCCCAGGGCTACAATCAGTGGAACAACGACATCGTGGAGCACTGGAGCGGGCGCAGCAGCAAACAGTCCTACACCTACCTGATCCGGAGCAACAGCACCGTCAGCTTCACCTGGACCTTCCAACGCACCAAGGATGACATGGTGGTGAGTCTCTACTGTCTCTACTGTACTCAGTAGATAATAATAACCACGAATAGTATAATAAATACTGTTAACAATGTTGTTAAAATACACGCACATTTGAATCCTAATATTTCAAATGAAATGAATGCATTGACGATGACAGTTCTGTTACTCTCGAACATTAAAGGCCCCATATCATTCCAACTGTCATTTTGGACAGACATTTAATTTCAGTTGGTATTACACTTGCCCCCCTACCCGAACTTATTAGGCTATTTCTATTGGAGCGGAAGGATACTGTAGGATAGAGTTGACAATGGTCAAGACAATGTCTTTTTTATTTAACAGTATGTTGAGAGAGGAATATTGGCTAAACGACATGCTCAGCACAGCCCTTTCAGGTCCCTTCAGACCAGACAACAGGTCAAACAGAAACATTTAATGTTAAAGAAGTCTCTTAACTGCCTCCTCCCATGTTTCAAGGAGAGACATTACAGCGCCGATCTGGCGAAGATCTACTCTGTCCACATCACCAACGTGATCGGTGGCGTGGCCTCTCAGTGTCGCCAGTGTGCCTTGGGGTCAGCAAACACCCATTCTGCCTGCGTCCCCTGCCCACCCGGTCACTACATGGTCAGCGGCACGGGCAGGTGCAGGAGCTGCCCGCCAAACACTTACATCGGGCCCGAGCAGTCTGTCGGACCGGATGCGTGCATTCCATGTGGGCCCAACACACACAGGAACCAGGTGAGAACATGCAGTGATGGTTCACTCATTCAGTAGGACACCTTGTTATTATAGGAGGACTGTAAAAACCTCACATTCTGGGCAGGGTTTTTCCATTTGTACTGGCGCTCTGAGGTGACCTACAATACTGTCAACAAGGTGATATTATTTAGAAGCCAATCTGCAGAACAAGTCTGGTCAAAGCACACTCACAATTTCTCTTGCGTAAACCACTTGTGCTGTGGAAAGAATTAAGAGACCACACTGCACATTTCTTCAAATATAATGAAATACATTTGAGTATAATTTATTTAGATAAAAATCTATTTTGATTTATTTTAAAATGTACATTGAAATATACATCGATTTAAATATGAATACAATTTGATACATTTGATCAAAAGTAAATCAGAGACACTGATGGGGTGGTGTATTCATTATTTCCTGAGCTGTATATTTATTTATTATTATTATTATTAATATTATTATTAATAAATCATCATCCTCATCCTCATCATCCTCCTACAGGCTCACTCAGCCTGTCTCAGTGACTGTACGTTGGCCATACAGTCCAGAGGGGGGCAGCTCCTGCGTTACGACTTCTCTTCCCTAGCTAATGTCACCAGTTTCCAGAGCAGCCCTCGCTTCACTAGCAGAGGCCTGCGGTACTTCCAGCTCTTCCTTGTGGCTCTGTGCGGAAAAGAGGCGAGTTACCTGGCGAAAACATTGTATTGCACTCTATACTGACACCTACTGGTGGTGAATATAATGCTGACATTTTGGTGACCAAGAGGGACCCGCTCAACTTGGAATAGCATGCACCTAAAAAACTTTAATTTAGATCTTACACTATTATTTGTCTAGCTCTGAATCATAATGGTAATCTCTGGTTCTGAATGCCTTCAAAATGTGTGTTTCTATGGGACTGGTCTGTGTCAGACTTTAATTATAATATTTGTTTTACTTACATTTTTGAATGAAGTAAAACAGTATAATTATTTAAAAAATAATTAATATAATTAATACATTATACTGGCATTAACCCTTTCTAAATGTGTTTAACTTAACAGCGCAGAGAGCTTGCACGCTGTGTGGACAATGTCACAGACTATCACAGAGAGGTCAAAGGTTATGCCTGCCAATCCACAGTGGTTCCGTCTGACATCAGGGAGCAGAACATAGTGTCTTCCCAGCCCTACGTTATTGGCGACAAGCTTGTTGGTATGAGCAGACCGTATTAGCTTATTAGCCTATTTCGTATTGTCTCCATTTAGGCAAATTGGTGGTGCTCGATATCTTTGTCCATGGCACAAGGAATTGCCTATACTAGCAGCAATTCAAAGTAAATAATATTTCACCATAAATACACTAGAATGTTACACTGCAATATTACAATTATTGTACTGATAGGAGTAGGACAGTATTAGCCACTATATCACATATTAAATGTTTCTAAGAAGATATCAGTCACAATGCCCTCTGTGTCTGTCTGCAGGTGTAACTACTGAAACAAGCCTAAATCACATCTCTTCCCTGGACACATTATTCCCTGCAGGTTCCAGCCTGCCAGATGTGATATTCTATTACAGGTTACTTGAAGACAGCAATGTTTTATTTTGTAAATGTTATTGTGTTTAGTTGTTTATGGGAATAATTATACATTCATTTATTGTTTTCACCTTATCCATTTGCAGTTCTAGTGAAAAAACCCAGAGTTGTAAACATGGCAGGTCCACCACTATCAGACTGAGATGTGATCCCGCAATAGGTTCCAGCAACCACATCACTCTGCCAAGGTACCATGACAACTGAACTCACTAGGACCGAAAACAATGTTGCTGAAAGGCATCTTATTGAAAACATAAACGGTGAGCTGCGGTGAGGAAATGTTGGGCTCTAGATGCGATCGAGGAGTGTAACTTTAATGCACAGTACAGCACATGGTCAAAATGGCCTGATATGGTAAATAGACTGCATTTTAAATAGCACTTTTTCTACCTATTAACTGATTATGCAGGACAGAAAGACCAAGTGTTGGGGAGGTCCACGGATTTCACCATAATATTGCCCATTATTTCTCTCTGGGGGCGTTGATGTGTATTCTGTGTATATTACATCAATTCCCAAGTAGCCGCGATCAATCTGAGGCCACAATGGTATTTCTGCAGCAAATTGTTTTGGGCTTAACTGACTGTGTATCAGGCCATGCGTGGTAGATTTAGTTACGTCAGCCTCCACAGCAAAATGCTGTAGGTGACACGCCCACTTAAGAGGCCGTCACCGGAAGCGTTCCAATTTTGAAATGCATTTCAATGCTGTATCTTCCTATCATATTCATATTCATTAACAAACTGCCCACCCGCCCCTCTGTTCTGCCACAGCAAATGCTCGGAGGGGACGTGTGACGGATGCTCCTTCCACATGCTGTGGCAGAGCCAGCATGCGTGTCCACTCTGCACGCCACACCACTACAGGGAGATTGTTAGCGCATGTATCCAGGGAATACAGGTACACACCGCTCCGTTCCACGTGTGTCTGGTCTGTGCCAGTGCCCCCTGGCAACGGCGTTTGCCGGTCAAGGGAATGCACTTACAGCGACGTCGGAAATGTAACGACGATTTGATGGTGGAGCTAATACCAATTTGTGCAAGTGTTCAATGCACGTTTATGGATTGACGCTCAAGAAATACAACTGTCCTCCAAGCCAGACGCCGCCAGTGGGCGTGGCTCCGTTAAAAAAAACAAAAAAGGAACTATTTTTATCCTGCTGGCTCACATTCTGCTCACATTGTTCTCTACCCCTCCCTGTACAACTGGGCACAGCTTTGTGAACATATTACCTGGGCAACATGGTGGCCCAGTGGATAGCACTGTGGCCTCACAGCAAGAAGGTCCCGGGTTTCCTGCGTGGGTTTCCTCCGGGTGCTCCGGTTTCCCCCACATCCAAAAACAAAATGTAAAGTTCACTCTCTACTGCCAGTGCCATTGACCAGAGATATCTGGAGATGGTCCCCGGGCACTGCACAGCGGCTGCCCACTGCTCCCTTGAGGGATGGGTTAAATGCAGAGTACACATTTCGCTACATGTATGTGTATGTGACAATGAAAGCACCTTTACCTGGGGCAGACATACATTATGGGGATCTGGGGGTGATGCAATCGAGGATTGTATCTTTAACCCTTACACGAACCAAATCTGTGTGTGCGTGTGTGTGTATTTCAGAGAACTACATATGTATGGCAACAGCCGCTGCAGTGCTATGGCGGGGTGTCTCTACCAGCGCAAAAAGTCAGTGCCTGTGTATCTCTGGACTTCTGGCTTAAGTTTGGCGTTTCCACGGGAACAGTCGCTGCTCTGCTGCTCATTGCTGTCAGCTGCTATTTTTGGAAAAAAACACGCAAGTATGACTTTCCCTTCATAATGCTACTCAGGTTCACTCACAGCATTTTTAATGAGTGTTGACGTTTTGATATAGGCCTACACATTGATACTGAGGCAGGAGTTGTCTAGATCATTTTATTAATTTCATATAGTTAAATTTTAAATTCCACAATATTTCCCATAGTGATTTAAAAGTGCAGTGGTTTTAATATAGTCAGATCATGGCTATTATTAAATATAGCCTTATGAAAAGTGAAATTAAGAAAAAAAAAACTTTCTGGAATCTGTGAGAGTCACCTATGTAAATCTAAGTTAGCAAGGAGGATTGAGAAGATGATTTGTTATATCACTAATTTTAATCCTTACAATGAACACCGTTCCATCTCAGACTAGAGTACAAATACTCCAATCTGACCAACGCCATTCCTTCTCAGACTAGAGTACAAATACTCCAAGCTGACCAACACCATTCCTTCTCAGACTAGAGTATAAATACTCCAATCTGACCAACACCATTCCTTCTCAGACTAGAGTACAAGTACTCCAAGCTGATGATGAATGCTGGCGACAAGGAGTGTGAGCTCCCTGCAGCAGATAGCTGTGCGATCATGGAGGGGGAGGATGTTGAAGATGACCTCATGTACCTCACCAAGAAGTCCTTCTTCACCAAAATCAAGTCATTTTCCAGAGAGGTTGGTATTGTTTATTAAAAACCTTACATAGAAGATATTCACACTCGTGTTTGCATACCCAACATGAAAGCCTCACCAACACATTACATTAGAAGATATTCACACTCGTGTTCCCATACCCAACATGTGTTGGTGAGCATATTCTCACCAACACATTACATTAGACGATATTCACACTCGTGTTCCCATACCCAACACAAGACCGTCATTATTAATGTCATACTTTTTCAGAGGACATCGGACGGTTTTGATTCGGTTCCACTGAAGTCCTCCTCGTCAGGCTTGTTGAGAGAAGACGACGACTGTGATGAGCTTTGAATTAGAGACGGAACAAAACATGCCATTTTAGTATGTTTTTAAGTGCTGAAACAGTTACGTTCAAAATGGCAGAATGTTTGTGAACATGTTCAAACTGTTTTCCTTTTACTTTGAGTTTGCTGCGAACGTTTGCGAACACGCAAATGGTCAGGGGAGACAGTTCTTGGTGAACACATATAGGAATAATTGCTACAGTTTAAATCTAACAATTTGGAATGTTTACACAAAATGTTCACATTTCAAGGTTAAAAGAAAATGCCAAGAATGTTCACCTGTTTTAACCTTATGGTTTTTACGGACCTCAGATGTCTGGAAGGGGTCCAAATGCAACAACACAGTAGTCCTTTTTAAGACAGGGCACAGTAAAGACTATCAATAAACATAGATCTTCATAATTTATGTGATTGCCAAATATATTGAATATAATGTTTTAAGATAACTTAAATGTGTTTTTATTACAAATGTGAATTAAAAAAATCGAATTTACAAGCTTGTGACTATAATAGATTTTCAATATTCATGTTCTCTGTAAATAAATAATGAATAAAAGGAGCTTATTGTAGGTCTTCTAGTAAATGTCTATTATCCCATTAAAACAATATTGTTATAACTGATAATAGACGTTTACTGAAAGGCCTAATCACATGACATTGCAGCGATTAGTTTTGTCTTTTGATTTGTTGTAGATGTGTGATCATTTGTTTGCAATTAGCCTACTGTTTGAAAATGTGTTTTAATGTTTTGTAATAAACTCTGTTAAACAAAAGCTTTGATAGCTTATGACATTTTGAAATGTTGTATTGTATTGTTAAATAAAGCCACCGATTCGGAAATACTGGTTTAGGCTACATGTTATTTATTAATTTAGTAAACATGAATATTGGTATCACTGGATCACTGATCGAGTAGACCTGTCAGTGTGTATAGTGCTATAATCTCGCGACATTTGATGACAATGTTGCAAGACTAGCGAAATCACGGGAGAGGCGTGCAAGCGGAGTAGGACGAATGGAGTTCGTTAATGTTAAAACCTGCATGCAAAAACGGTATTCCTCTCCACTTTAGCAAGACGACTTACATAAGCAAAGGTTCCGTGTAACGACAAACTGTTTTTTTTGCATTGCTTTTGCAAATTACAAACTTTATAGACTGCACGAGTAGTCCCACACCTAACAGCAGGAAAAGCAGAAGTCAGAACTTCACGAGTTGTTCTGCAGGAATGTCGCAGAAAGAAAGACCTAAGTTTTATCGGCAGGAGGTCAACAAGACAATCTGGGAGGTTCCTGAGCGGTACCAGAATCTTTCTCCGGTCGGATCTGGAGCCTACGGATCCGTGTGGTAAATCGCAATATTTTATGTTTGTGTGTTTGCAGAAAGCTTTTCTGGCATGTCCCTCCATTCATTTGAACGAGGCCTGCCTGCAGATGCTAAAGTTAGCTTTTCACTCCGACTGCCTAGCTAACGCTAGCTAACAAGGTGGAGTCACGATGTGCTTTCAAAGAATTAAACTTATTAACTGGACGCGTCCGCATAATGTATAGTTTTCTTACTCTTTGTTGTCTAGTTGTAGGAATTTCAACTATTAGACATGTAGTCGACTCAAACGTATAATGGTTCAAAATCCACATTGCAACGTAAACAAGTACAATAGATCTTAGAATTCATACAACATACGGTTCAAGTAATACGAGTCTGTGAGTCACGATATCCTATTGCCGGTAAGTTTCGATGAACTTACTGTCACAACATCCAATCAAACACGTTTTTTTTAATTTGCTGAGTCCTATATCTACTTAATATACACTAGTACTAAATGTCACTTTATTTCCAATGTGTGATCTTATCACACGACATGCACAAACCCGGTTCTGCAATTTTGAACGTGTAGATGACGTATGGGAGAGATGTTAACAACAACTTATCATTGTCAGGCGCTAACCTGCTGTCCATTTAATGTCAACCTGGCAATTATTTTATTGTAGTGTTAATTAAGGATGTTTTTTTTTACCAGTTTATACCAGCATGGTCCACAAATGTTGCTTGGTTACAGAGCTTTTGGCTGGAAGGCATTAGACTATACAGTTCAGTTATGTTTGTTAAGTTTGTTTGAGGGGGGGGAGAGAATTGCACTTAGTCTAAGAGACAGCGTCATCTGGTATTGAACTGTTATTGTTTTAGTGGGCAGATGTTTGTTTTGCACATTTAAGTAGACAGCTGTGCTGTTGCTAGGCAATAGGATTATGTGTTTCTGGTCAGATTACCCTGTACTCGCAAGTGCTTTGGCCACGTGTTTACAGCTCAGTTGACATGTTGGTGTGATTAGAATGTTTTATGTTTTATCTGTTTAGTAGGTCTTTTATCAAAATAACTATAAATTACAATTTATAGATTTATTTAAACAAACAAAACAAAAAACACCATTCTATTAGAGTAGCAAGCACACCAGTGACACACAAACATACCATATTAACTACTTCCACTAGCGTTGCAAGTTTACATTATATGAAGTAAAATCTATAATGGCGACAGAAAGTTAGGGCAGGTGGAGAGGTCAGTGGGTCTTCTTGAGCATCCTGCAAAAGCTGCACGGCAAGTGTCCTCAACATAGATGATGGGAGAAACCAGAGCCATGTTAAAGAGAGTCGTGTCAACTCCAATGTTAACTCCAATGGACCGTTTTTTCACAGCAATGGCGGATGGTGGAACCTCATAACAGTTACCGGAAGTATGCCGCAAATACTAGAAGCGCCCTATAAAATATTTTATACATGTAAATCATTGCATTTAATGTTGACTAATTACCAAAACATTGCAGTTATGTATCTGTATTTATCTCTATTCAAATTGGCTGCCAAACACTTCCTAGAACTGTCTTGTGTCTACGTGAATCATGTGACCATTGAAAAATGATCACGTGACTCTCTCTTCTGCATGGCTCTGGGAGGAACCATGATGAGGTCACAGGGCCAAGAGATGAGCTGTACAATAGGAACAGTAAGTGTCCCAGCATAGGGTATGTGTTTTGGACAAGGATCCCTTCCAGTTCAGCTGGTGGTAGCGGAGAAGGCAAACTGAGGAGGTGGGGAATGCTCCATTCTCCTGAAGGGCCTCTTTTATCTCAATGACATCAGTCTTAGTGGAGTGAGCAGCGTTAAAGTTGCATTGTGATGTGGGGGGGGGGGGGGGGGGTCACGCATTTTTTCTGT
>JAODLL010080609.1:3662-15666 GCA_026546735.1 Forbesichthys agassizii | reverse complement strand
CCCAGTAGTGCGTAAGTGTGTTTCTGTATACTATTTCTCCAGCCGTGGTCACGTGGTGTCATAAATGATAGTATTATAAGAGGTATCTATTGAAGTCGGACTAAGTAGGACATCACTGAAGGCCTTAGGTGTGAAATGCACGGACCGCCACTGTTGTATTGGTACTTTTTTATGTGAAAATTATAAGGAAAGAATGGAGGTTGTTAATAATGTTGGCTGTATGATTTCAATAGCAATAATAATTGCATGTGTCTAGAGCAATATGCAGTGTTAGATACACACACGTACTGTAAAATAAACAACTGATCTCCACAGACTATCACTATAGCCTACTGAGCTCAGGTATGTGCCTGTGTGTGTTCAGTTTATAACATGCATTTCCCTCACAGCAATATATTTTACACTAGCCGTGTTTATCGTTGACAGATATCCTGATGTATAATGTATTTTAACAGCAACCAGTTTCCCCCCAGACAAGTATAATACATTCAGGGGTGGGTAGAGTACTAAAAATCTGTTCTCAAATAAAGTCAATGTCAAAATTCCCATTTCGGAAACCTACTCAAGTAAAAGTAAAAATTACTTTGAGTAATAAATTACTCAACGTACAAGTAACTTTCTATTAAAACATTTTTAAAAGGTGTGGAACTAGTGCAACATATTTAGAAACAACAGCACTTGTTGAGAACCCTATTCATTTAGTAATTCAGTTACAGTCGTTGTTAAGCATGTTCAGTGGTCCTTCGCTAAGTCCGTCCCACTGTCCAGCGGTAGACCTGTCAATCTTTTAGAACGAGGACAAAATGATGTGGATATCCAAATGCAAGTCCGGACAGCATATAAAGAAAGTAAATGAATACAGCGGCATTTCTAACGTTAGCTGCTACAAAGGCTACATGTTTCATCAACAGCAGGCTATGTGAAACATCGGATTTCAACGTGCAGAGGTTAGAAGAGGAGTTTTTAAAAGCAGAGATTGCTGTATTCCAGGAGGCATATCAAGCACTTCATCACGTAACCGTAACTGTTGTCTCTTCTAGGTTGTGGTTAACTGTAACGTGGCGGGGGTGGGAGGCGAGAGCAGGCGCAGATGAAGGAGGACGCCGAGACGTGGAACACTTAAAAGAGCTTTCACTCAATGTGCAATAATTTGCCAAAACAAAGCAACACACCACCACAGCAGCCAGACGGCCAACAATACTGGACAAATAAAAAAAAGACAAACCCCAACCTATATACTGTACCCTTACAGACCCTCAGGTGCAAACCATAAATAATCAGTGTGAGACACCTGTGAGACAGGGAGCACTGGGGAAGTGAACGTCTGGTAGCCCAAGGCGGGAGCACGCAGGCCCTGGTACCCGGCGGCGTGTGTCCCTGAACGTTACATCAACATTGTAGCCATATGGTGCCAATGATTTGCTGCTGAAGCTGCTTTTTGTTCTGGACATGTCGGTTATCCTCGCATCGTAGTCTAAAGACAGACAGGTGGTATTTTTCTTCCAGACCAGGCACCTCGCATCTGCATTAGTTGATCGTACTTTCTTTCCCCCGATAGTAAACCTGAACATAATTTCCTCAAGCCTATGTCGAGTCATTCGGTGTCAAGTGGGGAGGGGCTGGTGACGTCATCGCCTTTAAGTAAATGTGACATGTTTAAAATACCGTAGCAGCTGAGTAAATCAAATATTTTTTAATATCTATAAAATGAAACGATCAAGCCCATTTTGTCGGCTTTTTGTGATGAGTGGGGGTCCAACTTTAAAGCGGGGGGTCTGGGGGGCCTCCCCACGAAGATTTTGATAATCAAACACTTCATTTTCTGCATTCTGGTGAATTCTTATGAAACTAGTTATGCCTTTTCTGCATCAATTTATGGCGGAAATGGTTTTTTATTCATAAGAGAACATTAAACACAGGAACCCTAGGACAATTCAAAGTGGAATATTATGCAGAAAGGTCTTTCAAGCATTATGTATTGCTTTACAATTCTCTTGTAGAGCTATTCCATATTTATTTGACTATTTCATATTTTCAACACACAAAAGCATTATTTACTTTTCTGTCCTATTTTCTTTGGTGGGGAGCAGAGCCATGTAGAGAGAGAGAGTTGCGTCATCTCTGTTTTTTTCACAGCAGCGGAGCCTCAAAACAGTTCTCGTAAGTTAGCCTAAATACTTAAGTACTTAAAAGTAAATTGGTGCATTTATTGACTACTAATTAACAAAGTTTGAAGTTTTATATTATATATATATATATATATATATATATATATATATTCAAATTGCCCACCAAGATCTTCCTGGAATTTTTTTGCCATAGGTTTTGCCTCTCCATGAACCATGTAACTGTCGACAATTTCAAACCTCCATTGGCGTAACTCTGTTCTTTCCATGGCTGTTGTGGGGGGGGGGGGGTAAATATGCATTTGACACAGTTCCTGCTCCTGCTCATGAAATTAAGGAGGCCAATTGTTTTGGTGACCCAGCCTATTAAAGGTATCTTAATCATTCTAGAGAAAGCTCAAAACAAAATAACCTCTTGCTTCCGTCAGAAGCTTCGCCCACCACACACTGAACAACAAAGGCTAGGATGTTGTGGTGCGGTGCGGTCTGCACCACTTTGTTAGTGTTACTATTTACAGGCAGGGCTGTGTATCCTCTACAAACATCAGATTGTATCCAGCACAGAAAAGAACAGGCAGCCAGCAGACCAATGAGATGTAGCCTATTGTGAATTACTATAGCTTTAAGTCAACTAGCTATTGTCACATTGCACTGTAGCCTACAATTTCTTGTTTAAAACGTTGTAAGACCCGACGTGATGAAGATCCAACGTCACTTAGCGCTCCAATATACACATTTACAAATTATTCTTAAAGAAAAAGTACTATCAATGGCAAGACAACACAACCTATTGGTTATGTCAATGTAGTCATAAAAAAAATTGTAAGGTAGACATGTCTATGTATTTAAAGGAAAACATTAAATACAGAAACCCTGGCACAATTAAGAAAAATTTTAAAAAATTAAGAAAAGTGCTATATAAATGCAGTCCTTTTACCATTTACCATTTCTTTTCTTCTCAATTTAACTTTTATTGATGATATTGCACTTGTTTTCATGCATATTTAGCAGTAAATATAATGCATACTCAAAAAGTTAAGTTGTTGCCAAAATAGCAGTATTTATGCGTATAGCTGAAATATTATCATAATGTGTGCATTTATGTTGTTTTCGTGCTGAATTATGAATGTGGATGAAGTTGTACTTGAAGCACCTTTTCTCAGATGATAAATATTATAGAATTATCACTGTGAAATGTTGGTATATTTAGCCCCCAAAGCTTCTGGAGTCACCATGAAACAGGAGCCATGTGCGTTCTGAAAGAGGCTTATTTAAATGATGCAACAGCTAAAAGTTGACAGAGCAGTAACACAGCAACACAGCAGAGACCACAGTGAAAAGCTGTTGGATATTTATACATGTCAAGTTATTAAAGGTTTATCTACTGGGTGTGTAGTGAGAAATCTTGAGTTGGGGCAAGTCTTTCCAGTTTAAAGTATTATCAAATGCATATTTGCAAAAGACTAATACGACCCATTCCACAGCACATTTGTAAACGTCAATGTAAACAAATGTGCATTTGCTTTATGATGAAGTAATGCAGTTCAGCATGTTAGTGAAAGCCTTCTCCTTTGGACTGCTTGTGTTTAGGTGTGACGTGGCAGTATGATTGGTCTGCTGGAGTGGATTTTCAAACTGAACCGAGTATAGTATAATACCATTGGCCCATACTGTATGCTGTTCATGCAATTGCTGACTAACTTTCAAATAATAATATTAATAATAATATATTTTATTTCAGGACGCCTTTCAAAGCGCTGAATGACGTCTTACATTGTACATACAGTAAGCACATACTATATAAAGATCTATACAAAACATTTGGTTAAGATATATTCTATAGTATTGGACATTTGACTAAGGAAGGAATATACATTCTAGAATCAATAAACGAAAAATATAAAAATATTTGGAAAATACATATATACACGTTAAAACAATAATACATGCTTATTGGGAAGGGCAAGGGAGTCAAATCAGAGTGGAACAAAGGTTTAAATGTTATAGTCATCTTTGAATACATGGCTTTTGAGGAGTTTATCAATAGAGGTCAAGAGAAGCTGATGATCTCCTACCACCATATTTAATACAATATAAACTGTAAAGTTCAAGACAGCCTTAACAGGTGCTCTCACAGAACAGCAATTTATAAATAATAACCATTCCAGCACTCTTTTGACCTGAATATGTAAAAAAGGGCCCTATTTTTGTTTTGCTTTGTTTATTTACTCCTCTGTTCTTTTAGTAATAATAATAATGTTATTTTGTTGCCCGCGGTGAGGCAGAGATCTCTGGTGAGGGGGACTGCGTGTCTGCCAGAGTTAGCGGAGAGTTCTCTGGGTCCGCTATCGTTAATCCACGTCTGTAAACAAGTGTGACAATAAGCGCTCTGTCTGAGCAGCAAATCCTTTTAGGCAAAGCTTTGTGGGTAAACTTGCCTCATGCAAATTCTAAACCCCATTAGCTTTGAGGGACTAGTCAGTGCATTAAGATTAATGGCCAAGTGACTACTTGATTTAATAGGGTTATTTTGTCTCTTCCAGGGAAAAACAAACAACAGAGTTAATGCAAGACATTTGTCATTGACGTCCTCAATCTCTGCTCTCTAAGTGGCATAAGTTTCTCTGATCTCACTCAGCCTGTCACATTTAAAACACTGCTGAGATACTTTTCTTAAGGTATTTAAATGTAAGTTTTATGGAGCTGTAATGTGGGGCTATAGACTAGAATATTGGAATATTACTTTTGAGGTAATGTCAAAATGGGTGAAGAGATTTTGAAGAAAAAAAAAACACGAGTCTACACTGTGAAGTTCACTATAGGAGGACGAGAAATTACCTTTGACCTTTCCCAAGCCACGCCCTTTCACTTGTCAAACTTGACAAACACCATAGAAAGCTATTACAGCAAAACAGACAGTTGACAGAAGGTTCTGTCAGATTCAAAAACTTCTCAACTGTTATTGGAGGACATTCCAAAAGGGGCGGGGCTTGGGAAAAAGTAAATTATCATTCGCGTTAAACTCCGACAGCTGCAGGTTTGAAGAGGAGACAGTTTGAAGCCTAAACACTGAAGTGATCTCAGAGGAGGGAGAAGCTGCTTTAGATGTCCAACCTGCTGCTGTGGAGAAATGATCCACAGGAGCTCAATGTTTACATAAACAACCTTTAATCCCAAACCGTTGCACACACCCACATAATATAATTTATCCATAGCTGCTCCTAACAGCTTCCCAGATTGCACAGCGAGAATCCTCTGAGATTACTTATTGTATAAGAGTATTGGTCGGTTTAGTCAGCTATAGTGGATGGTCCTTCCCTGGTGGCTTTGAGATTTACAGTTAAATAAAACATAATAGGAAGGCAATGACTCCTGAACTTCAAATAGATATAGGATGTAAATATCATTATGGGTTGCTGTCAGAAATGTTTAGGCAAGCCAGGGCTTCATTTTCACTTCAACTTTGAAATGAAATTGCATCCTCCATCCACACGCTGTGGTGATATTGTCTACTATTAGGGTCTGTGTCCACTAAGCGCGTTATTAGCACTGAGCGCACCCACAACCTCATTTTCAGAGCGCTTCCAAAGCAACAAAAAAAAGACATTGACAACTGAAAGCGCCGGTAACGCAGCACTGGTGAATTACATAGGGTGTGTATTGAAAATAGGCTCTCTCAGCACTAAAAAGGTGTTTGCTGGACACAGGCCCTTATTTGTCCTCTACGGGCCAGTGTATTCCAACCTGGGGTACAGGTACCCATGCGTTAGCCTGGGGGTAGTCTCAGCCTCTTCTGACATTTAGTGATATAAGCAACTATGTGCTGAACTGCTGATACATATATAATAGAAACATGAACAAAGTGGCAAACACTGCTCACAACAACAATGCCATAGGCTTCGCAATGCGGTTGAATGGGTGCGTAGCTTCAGAGGGAGTCTGTTTTGATTTGCGCTTAGCAAGTTAGCAAGCGTTCTCGAGAAAGACTAACCCTGCCGCTGAAGCTACAGTATGGTAAGTGGCTAGTAAGCTAGGGCACTTTTTTGTCAAATTCCCAAAATCCCTCCTCGCGGTGCGCTGCATTACCATTCTCTCTGAGTGCTGAAAATATAATCAATTACTTCTACAGGCTATAGGTTAGCCTACAGGAGCATCCTTCATGCCAATGTTTACCAATGTCATTGGTGTCGTTGGTGAGTCAGCTGGGTGTCAGCTGACTGACAGCTGATTGCTGGGAAGTGGGCTTGCATGAACTAACACTGCACTTGAGACGCAGCGGGCTTTGTAAATAAATGATGCATCCCACTCCCATAACCTAAAATCCAAAACCAGGACAACTCCCCCACATCAACCGAGCCACATGAAATAAAAAAACAGTTCAAACTAACATGCTGAAACAATAAAAAAACATTTACTTTGCTAGCCAATGCATTGTGTATTGGTTTGTGGATCCCCACCAGCGAAATCATGCGAACATCACCTCTCTTTGAGTTGTGTGTGTGTGTGTGTGTGTGTTTGTTCATGTGCATCGGCTTATGTGGTTATGTGGCTCCTCGCCGAAACATCACTACCACCTCTTCTGTGTGTGGTAGCATGTGTGCGTGTGCGTGTAGGTGCGTGCGTGCGTGCGTGCGTGTGTATTGGTTTAGGTTTTACTGCTCCTCACCAAAACAAACAGGTGAGCACCATTCTCTATGTGTGCAAGTGTGCGTGCATGCGTCTGTAGGTACGTGTGTGTGTGTGTGTGTGTGCATGCGTCTGTAGGTACGTGTGTGTGCGTGCATGCGTCTGTAGGTACGTGTGTGTGTGTTCCGGAAGCAGAGGGCCAGACCGTCCTCTGTGGATCTTTGAAGTGAAGATGACTTGGAGACGCTTGCCAAAGAGCCTCTGATCTCTTCAAAGAATCTCTCCCTCTCTTTCATTCTCACCCTCACTCTATCTCTTTATCTTACCTCTATCCCCGCTCTCTCCCTTTGCATCTCTCCCCCTTCCCCCTCCCCCTCTCTCCCTCCCCATCTCCCCTCTCTCTCTCCCTCTATCTCCCCCTTTCCCCCTCCCTCTCTCTCTCTCTCTCTCTATCTCATCCACCCACTCTCCCCCTTGTCTCCTACCTTGACATAAGCCTGCCCACCCCCCCCCCCCCCCTCCCGTCCTGGCATCCTTCCAAGCTAGTGGGTTGTGCAGATGGCCACAAAGTGAGCGATGTGATGGAGGCCCCGGGTCTCCTCGCGCACTATGGAGGAGCGAGCACCCGCCTGTCACAAAGGATATCTCAGCCTCCACACCACCCACACACACACACATGTACACACAAACGCGCGTGTGTGTGTGTGTGTGCATGTACGTGTGTGTGTGTGTGTGTGTGAGAGAGCGGTCAGCTTCTGTTCTATTAGAACGTGCTGGTTGGACCACAGTCAAATCTTCTGACAATGAACTGTACTGTATTTAAAGCCCTCACAAAGCATTGTCTTGACGAGTGTGTGTCTGTGTGCGTGTATAGTGTGCGTGTGTGTGAGGTGCTGTAAAAGCGATTTTGAAGCCCAGTAGACAATCTGTTCTCTTTGGTCCTTCTATCACGTTGGCATGTCACTTTAACATTGTCCTGTCTTGTTACCTCTGAATATAAGTTCTGTAAGGACAGTTGGTAATTGAGGGTCTTGGTTATATTGAGTTTCAAGGATTGGCCATCTATCCACTCCTGACACTGGTTTGTGTTACGAATTGACTCCAAAAATGTTAAAGTGAAACGGACTCACACACAGAACTTCTGACTTAAACAGGCTGTAGAAGGCAGGTCGCACAGACCTTGTGTTTTATCTGTAAAATGTATATTCAGTTTCACCATTTACAGTACACAATACACACAATTGTTGGAATTAACAAATGGACTCAGTTGTACAAACCTTAAGTTAATTCCAGGTGTTCAAGACTCCTAACAACCCCAGAAATATATATTTTATATTGAAACTGGAATATTAAACTCACCTTGATTAAAACTTTATTAGTAATATCTATCCTGATGAAAATACCTGACACTTAAAACGCGCATATCTCGGGAGCATCTCCTCCGAACGCAGTGTTTCCTGTTAGCTAGCGAGCGTGACTCCAGATAAAAGTGATGCTTTAGCCTCAAACATCCAGCAACCCTTTCTGCTCTGTGATTAATGAACCACTTCAATCTCCGTCTCTCTGAACTCTGGCCTAGACTTAATTAAAACTGAGCCACTGACCACCAATCATAAATTACTCCCCCGCAACCTATGACACTCGGAATAAAAAGTACAAATGGGTTCCTCGCTAATTCAGTCCCGTGCAGGGACACCTAGAGGACACTGTAGGTACAGCGTAGCAGTCCAGATGATTGATGTCTTGTTTACTCCATGTTTGCAGTTGTCTGCTGTCGCTGTTCTCGCCCGACGCGACCTCTGACCCGACCAGCCGCTCTCCAACAGCAGGATCCCGACCTGAACCACAACATCTGTTACAGCTGCCATCTCTGCCTGTGTGCCATGTTCATTAACATGTAGGCCACAGCCACTTGGGATATACGCGTGTGTGTGTGTTGATCTACACAACATTACCTCTATATTGTGTGTGTGTGTGTGTTGGTCTACAGCATTCCCTGTTTATTGTGTGTGTGTGTGTGTGTGTGTTTGTTAAATGTGTTGGGGTGTGTGTGTGTTGGTCTACGCAGCATTCCCTGTGTTTGTATGTGTGTGTGTGTGTGTGTTTATGAGGTCAAACCTGGTCCTGTGGCATCAGCTGGTTTTGTCAGAAGGATGCGTTGATGGGAGGCCGACTGGCTGGACAACTAGAAGCTTTAGTGTCTTTAGTTGCGATGTGCCTGGGTTTCATTCCTGTTTTCTTCCATTATTCACACCAACATATTTATCTTCTAGAGAAAAGCACTGTATCACAAATAAATACTGTAATGTGCTGTATGATTGACGTGACAATAAAAAGCTGTTTTGTCTTGGAATGTATTTGTATATGTACATGCATACACACCATCATACACTAGAAGGAAAGACAACGTCAACATGACACCATATTGCAGGTGTGCATGCCTTCAACAGTTACTTATAAAATAAATACATAAATAAATAAATACATTTAATTTATATTGCTCTTTTACGGCACCCAAAGACTATTTCTCAGTTTTTCCAAATTATTTATATTATTCTTTTTATGTATTTTAAAATGATAGGAAAACATATTCCATTTACAATAATATACTGTTTATTTAAAATGTGTCCTGTGATTTAACAAAATACTTAAATTTTTTTTAACTACTTTTAACTGCATTTCAGTAAGCGTCCCCACCACAATATTTTACATTTTAATCTTTCTTGGTGGTGTCATTTTGAGTCTGGGGTCCTGGCCCTGGGTGGAAATTGCTTTTGATGTAAAAAGCTGTTTTAAATTAACGGGGGTTCTCTGTAGAACTCTTTGTCAAGTTGTATATGTGAGTTGTTTTAATATAATATCAGTCATCTGTATTGAAACATTTATAAAAGTAATTATTGTTTTTTTTTAAGGGTTATGTTTTTACAAGAAATTATAAGGATTTTTATTGTAAAAATATGTAAAGAATATGTTAATTGTACAGAGAATAACAGTTTTCTGTCTTTTTAATACAGTTTTCACTTTTTTTTTTTCTTGGTTAAGTTAACAATAATTCCCTGTTTTTTTACAGTAATTTTCTGGCACCGCTGCTGCCAGAAAATCTCTTCTTTTTTTAACAATATTTATTTTTACAGTGTAGCACAACAGAAAGGGATCCGTCATGAAGTAATACAAGGTTAGGGGTGTGTTTGTTTGAAGATATGCAACGTGAAGCTGTAACCCCTAAGACATTTTGTTTCTTTTTCCACAAAAACCTGTCTGAAGGGTACTTATCTAGAGGTTAATTTTAATCTGCGGGAGACATGTTTGTATACCGTGCGTTTTGTGTTCTCTGAGAGCAGAAACACTTTCAACCACTCCTGACAAAAATGTTTATATCCATCTGTCACACTGGATTCACCCATTTCTGGCTGTAGGCAGTACTTCTTGATAGCGCCACAACTTTTCATTTTTCAGTGCACATAAAGAAGAAATCGTTTTGTATTGTTTGTGTTTTGAAAGGCCTGCTTTCCCAGTTGTAATACATGGAATACTTAATACAATCTGAGGCTGTTGTCTGTCAATGTCACTGTTGGAAAATAGTCTCATATGTGTTCTTTTTTTTTGGTATCCTTTTCTTTATACGAAAAAGGAAATTGCAGACATTTCCAAAACATGTTTGCAAAGATAATAAACTTGTCTGACAAACTTGTCTGACAAACAGTTCAATCTGGAACATCATGCAGGGTGAAAGTGAATATATGGAGCAGTTTCTTAGAAAACTTCAGAAGAATGGATGTAGTTGTATATAGTTGATTGTTCAGAAATCCATGCAGAATATTTAATTAATATGTGTATGTTATATCTATATCATTTAAATATGAGGCTTTTAATCAAATATTTTAATTTATATAGTAATTTAGCTAATTATTACAATTAGCAATAGGTGAATCTAAGGGGTTACAGGAACCTGTCAGCACTAGACTAGCCTGCCCCCTGTGGTGGGGAATGTAATTTATCTTATGAATAGCTTTAGCGTAGTCACCAGAGGATATCAAACGTGTTATATGAAGTTGTGCGTGCGTACATACACTCAGCATGTCTGTATTTAGACTCAGATGGCCACTTGCCTCCATCTCTCCTGTATACAGTACACACAGCTCTAACAAGACAGGTTAACAAGGTGCAGATGTCCTGGGGAACACACATCCACCCCCCCTGGGCACCCCATCCCAATACACAACCAGGGAGGGACATCAATCACCCCTCTATGGGTCCTGAGGGTGTCGTGACTCCGACTGGGGCCTGCGGTGGGAAATTAAAGGCTTTCTAATGGCTCAGACAGCAGAGGCATCCTGGGGACCAACTGCCTCATCTATTCTGATGCACGAAGCAGGCAATACCAACAGGCCTTCCAGCTACAGATACTCGTGTCAGAACATGTAATTAAATGATTAAAGTATGAAACGGTAAATGTAGATACAGGGTTCCACTTTGTAGATGTAAATGTTACATGTTTTAAAGGCTATTAAATATTTATCAGCCAGAGTTTTGGGAAATACTGATGACTCGAGCTACAATCCGGGGTGGATAAACATTTCCACATCTAAGTAATTTTAACTATCATCATTAATCATAATGATCTGTATGTCTACATCTGCGGTGGGGGCATGGGTTGTGTGTACTGTACACCAAATGACAAACAACAAAAGTGAATTTCCCCAATGTATTTTCGGCTAAGAGAGAAGATATCTTAGGTGCATGAAATATAATATACTTGTGCGTGACGGCTACTAGCTAATGGGTTATTTTTCTACTAACACGGGCACCAAATGGGACCAGAATCCACTCTCATTCTGTTCCACCACAGCTTGTATTTGGTGTAAACCCAGATTAACGCATTTTGAACGCTAACGACCATCGCAGAGACTCCATCTTCCAGTATAATATGATAGTTGTAAGAGTTTTTTTTAATCCCCGTAAGGGAAGTCCAGTACTTACTTACAGTGCTGTCATCGTACAGTGAAATTACAGGTTTATATGCATCAGAGAGTCTCCATAGTATTGCCATGTATATGCAATAGAATCAGCTAAGGGAGTTATGTGTACAGCTTTATTCATGTTGTACCTTGGTATTGATACATATAATGTATATACATGTTATATGTCAATTTATATCTACACACCCATACATATATTTGCATCATTACCAACGCAGCAAATAAGTAACATCTTGGGCCTTTAGAATTAGTATAGTCTATTCCTGTGACTGA
>JAODLL010080588.1:0-15667 GCA_026546735.1 Forbesichthys agassizii | reverse complement strand
TGTTTTGCTCCTTGAGTGTAAGGTTTTCATTATTGTGTAATACTTTTGATTTCAGTGTGTAAGCAATTGAAAAAAACGGGTCTTTTTGTATCTGGCTGATCGGTGTTCAGTTTAGTAAGTAAGTTCTAGTGTGTGTCTGTGTTGTTTCAATTAACCAATGTGTGTTGTATTTTGAATAGATGTGTTTTCCCAATGGTAGGCTGAGATTTCATTGCGTGTCTAGGAGCAAGTGTGTTCCAGAAAGGAGCAAGTGTGTTACAGATTTGCAACTAAAGTGCAACGCAGCGCTTTTGTTTAAGGTATGGTTACACTTTGTTTAAGGTATAGTAACAACAACTTCAAGTTATGTTACGTTGGTTTAAGCATGTGCCTACAGTGTTCAAGCAACCAGCAAAAACTGTAATAACAATTTGAAAGCATTGTATATGAGACCTTTACATGTACCGTTGAATCGTCCTTTTTGAAAACCGTTTGATTCGATATGAGAGCCAGGGCACAAGACTTTACACTCTAATCTGATGCTGTCAGGTTATACAGCCTGAAGTCGACTCCTGATAAATACTGACATTGTAAACAGATTCCTACATTATCTCTAAAACAGGACTTGGGGCAGAAGGCTGTCACAGGAACGTTACACAAACACTCCTAATGGATTCTTATCTGAACATTAAAGCAATAAGCTTATGGAATACTATTTTTATTATTAGAAAACAGACAACAATGTAATTTTCTGGCAATAGTGGACATTAGTTAGAAAATATAATCTCTCAAACTAATACTGGGAATTTTGTTTCACAGTTCTGCTACAATAAGACAATGGTCTTACACTGCATTTCTTAGAACATTTTATGAAGATGTTTATGAATTGCAGACTTAATCTGCAAGAAAGATGAAACCGTGAGAGAAGTCTGTGCAGAGATTTACAGTATCATTGTGCAGGGAAGGGTTTTACTGTCTCGTATGTAATTGCTGTGCTCTGTAAAACGACTGTTGGATGCATGGATTTATCTTTTCTATAACAATGAAATGAAATGAATTGTATTTGGACTTGAGGTTTTTAGAATATACCACAGAGTTCGAATAATGATAACTAGACTAGCTGAATATGGATCTCATATTCAAAACTCAGCCTGGGTCTGAATTCATGAAACTTTTAATGGTCCCTAATGGTCTTGGATTGCCGGGTGGGTCACGAGGGCATTCATTCATAATGACTTAAACACCTAAATCTCTGATCAGCACTTATACCATAAAATACTTATTAAGGCGGTGAGTCACCCAGATCATGGAAATAACTGAACATTTATAAAAGAATGATTAAATCTAAGGTTGGATCTGAGCCTGGAAGAAAGCAAGGCCACCGTCACGTCCAGAGATGGTATTAAGGACCCAAGTGCAAGAATAGTGTGTATTGCTATGCATCTTTCACCGCAAACGTTGGGATTTATAGACAAAATATGGGGGAAAAGCTTCGCAGTTACGGATCCTTTCACCTGTGCATACACGCACAGCGACGCCCGATGGTGAGATAACAGAATAAAGCGCTTTCCCAGATTAAAAAACATAGTCTAAAACGCCACATCACCACATGGAATCCATAACCAAGCATAGTTTCAGCTACTTGATCGTGATAGCAATCAGCAGTCTTATAACAATGTTGACACAGAGCAACCACGAGATCTTGATCTTCGTGCGTTGCAATGACTATTTTCCTGCCTCAAGTAGCGCAACGAGAGTGCTTTGAGCTGTATGACGTACGTTGCAATGTGAACAAGGCGTAGCTACGGCGTAGGCTGACTTGCACATCTCCAAAAATGTAACTGCCCGCCAGTCCGTACATCGTCGATTCGACGCAGCAGTCTTGTTGATGCAAGCCCATATGCCATAGTGCTTTGGAATATGGAATGTTTATTACAACGCCATAAGCTACATGCATGCTGTCTCCGTTAGGCAAATATTTGATTCGCTTGGAAGAAACATTTTTATATCTCATTATTAACCAAGACTAGCCTACAACTACTGCACGTGACAAAATGGGAATTTTTCTTGGATTTCCTTGTTGTACGGACAGCAAAAGGCACTCTTATAATACTAACTAATAACTCTTAAATACTATTTTGTGTTGGCAGATTGTTTCCTATGATACATGTTGGTGAAACTAAGAGATTCGCTGGAAATAAATATTTTTATATGCTCATGTGAAAAGTTTTTACACTATTAGTGCTCTATCATGAGCCAAGACGTGGGTTTACCTATGGCATTTCCTTCCTGTTAATGTAGCGAAAATATGACTTTTATAATATTATTTATAATACTGTGTCGGCACAGCTTATTTTCTACGATATATGTTGGTGTAACTAAAATATTAGCTCGAAATAAATATTTTATATGCTTATTTCAAAACGTTTACACTCAAATTGTGCATTTAAGACATAGTCCTTCCACATTTTGCCGCTTCGCATCAATTGCACGCGCAGTCAACGCGCACAGGTCCGTGCGGCCGACGCAGAAGCATAAATGGGCCTTTAAGATGGTTTAATGTTGCACGTTGCCTTAAGAGCTTGCATTAGCTGACTGTACTGTACCTTTAACACATGAAGGGGTGATTACTGATTGAGGACAGGTGAGGCAAACACGCATGGAGTAGAACGAGCATCGGGTATCTGTAAGCATGCAGGCATGTACTGTCAGCACACATGCAGGCACACAGTATATGGTATCTTGAATTGCAGATGCTTGCGTTTTTTGCTTATTCTTGCTGTCCAGAAGCCCACACATGCACGCACGCACGCACGCACACACACCATACACAGCTGAACATCTATTGGCTTAATTTCAAACATTTCAATAATTCAACAATTCATCTTATAAATATGCATAGGCAATTTGTAAAGATGGTCTGATGGCATGTTGTGCGTGTGTGTGTGTGTGTGCGTGCGTGCGAGCGTGCGTGTGTGTGTGTGTGTGTGTGTGTGTGTGCGTGCGTGTGCGTGCGTAAGGGAGGGAGATAAAGCATGAGTGATCCATCTGGTTTTAAGTACTCTTTCCTGAACAATGTGCCAAATGAGGTGGCACAGCCTGCTGTTACAACGCCCTACCACAAAACACACACGCACGCACACGCACGCGTACACACACACGCACGTGGACGTACACTTTTAGTCTCTCTATAAACAGCTGAGTCAGCTTCGTGTTCACACCCTACTTATAAGGCCTGACAAAAGGTCAAGGCCTGACAGGTTTGTGTGTGTGTGTGTGTGTACTGTATAGACTGCGTGTGTGTGTGTGTGTGTGTGACATTAGTGAGAAAGAGAGAGAGAGATCAAGGTCACTAGAAGGTAAAAGTTTTCAGACCAAACTTGCATTGACCCACACACACACACTGTTCCAACATGATTAACCATGATGTGTGTGCGCGTGTGTGTGTGTGTGTGTTTGTGTGTGTGTGTGTGTGTGGGTGCGAGTCGTTGCTGAGGCAATGCCCTTGGTAACAACAAATGGCATTCTTAAGTAGGTTAAATTGTTATATTTTGGTTTTTGTCAAAATGGCAATCTTGCCTATACAGTATGTTAGATTATCTCTCTTTGGTTGAGGAACATTAGCTGGCACCAGGCAGCACACTGATGTAATGTATTCTAGTACTCTACTAAACCTGTCAAATCTGGCATGAACAGGCTAGAACATACAACCCACAGGGGGGTTCACTATCTGCTACACACATTTAATCACAGACTAAATCCATACATCTGCACAAAAACACATTAACACAGACATCCACAGCTAGCAGGACACGTGTCGATCAATTATCGGTGTCATCGCTCAGAGCATCTCACGCTCTGACAATCTGTGTGTCAGTGTGTGTGTGTCTGTTTTTTGTGTAAATCTTGTATGCTAGAGGGCACACACACACACACACACACACAAATATGCACTTTCACACACTTACACACAGACCTTCCGCAAGTGGCATAGCCCATTTTTGTCAATCAGAGGCTATAATGCATTCATTTGGTTAAAGTCCTCTTTTTTTGGAACCTTTGCCTCTTTTTTCCATTTCTACCAATCAGCATCTATGTGAATATTTAATTTGGTGCCAACAGCAATTAAGTGCCTTTGTTTGGAATATCATCCCCACAAAACCCACAAATGGGTTTTGTTCTAAGTGGTTGAATGTGGTTAAATCGACTGCTATCGCCTGTGTTTGAAAATCACCATCAAATTGTTGTTTTCATTAGCTGTAGTTGATCCTAGCTAATAATTTGACTGACACCTACTGTATATCTGGCAATGCCAGGTTGAAAACCTGTTTCAATTGTAAAGCGTAGAATGCGTAGAGTGGAGCAAATCGGGAAGGCTCAGATAGCAAAATCAGGTTAGTAAAGCATTGCTTTCTCACCTCTCCTGATCTCCACTCTGTGTCTTTACCCCATGGCATGTGGGTGGGTTTGAGGGTGTGTGACTGTGTGTGTGTGTGTGTGTGAGAATGCTAGCTTGGTAGTTCTCCCAGCCCTTCATTGAAATGTTATTTAGCCAACCAATTACCAGTGTGGAACAGCAGGTGAGCCCCAAGCCCTATCCAATCAATGACCCTAATCCTTCCTAATCAACTCATTAAGATTCTATTATCAACACAATGTTACATGCACAACACACACACACACACACACACACACACACACACACACACACACACAGAGGCACAGGCACGCTCAATTCGGTTAAGAAACATTAGATTATTCAACTCATTAAAGTTTTTAGAAATGTGTTATTTAGTTATACATCATTAAGTGCAAAATCAACATTAGGAATGGGTAAAAAAAAATATGTCTTGTTTCACAGAGAGGTAACTGTGGGATTGTTTTGTGTTATTTATATGACTTATATTACTGTATCTACCCCTTTGAGCAGTAGCTGCAGTGATATGTTATTTGGGAAATGTACAGTATTCAAATAGTTTATCTGTTTAGACATGCCACTACAAAATGGGGTTAAGATGACTTACAGATATACAGATAAAGAGACAGTGAGAAGAGAGATTCAGTTTATATGAAAGACAGTGAGACAGAGATAGACAGCGGGAGAGAACCAGAGAGAGAACTAGAGAGAACCAGAGAGATAAACAGAGAGACAACCAGAGAGAGAACCAGAGAGAGAACCAGAGAGAGAACCAGAGAGAGAACCAGAAAGAACCAGAGAGAACCAGAGAGAGAAACCGAGTAATTTCCCCCAGAAACAATAAAGAGGCCTGAGGTCAGACAGCATTTTGTTTTCTTCAGTAATCCACTAGAAAATGCTGCATTTTCCACTTTGCCTTTAGGGCCTAATTTCATTTACAGCAAAGCACTGCACTATTAAGGAATCATATACCGCTGTGCTTATAGGTGAACACATTACAGTTTGTATACAGTGGTTCAGTAACTATGACTAAAATGTTTCTGTACAGTGCCTCGCGTTTCCTGCCCTGATTTTACATTTTTGTTGATACTGACTCCTACTTTTAAAGTGGCTGTTGATTTATTTATTTATCAGCTGCATCTCAAATAGGGCAGGTAATATAGGTTACAGAGAGCATGGGATATTACTGCATAGACATTAACAGAGACGGAGAGAAGGAAGAACAAATTAAAATACATTCATAGACATTTTATGACATAAGCATAATGGTGAACTGACTGGAAATTTGTATATAAAAGTTATATATTAAATATTTGTACAGAAAAGCATTAATGCAGGAACAGAGGTCTAGTCAGGAGAGGATGTCTTAGTTGCTTCTAAATGTATTTAATTCCTGTAAACATTCAGTTTAATTATTTAGCTCAGTAATTAAATTCTATTTTTAGGAACACAAACAAGTGTATTGTTATGGAATAGCCAATTTTTTTGAGTCAACATTGGTTTCCTGCAGAGTGCTGATTATACACACTCTGGGGTACAGATCAATACATATAATGAATGCTTGAACTTTCATCGCATGCTCAGCCCAACTCAGTTTAAACAAACATATCTAGAGACTAAACTGGGTTTAAAATGGAATTCACTTACTGACAAGAAATGTGCACATATTTTAGTTGTGCCAATTCAAATTACATGTTGATAGTCAGAAACAATGATGGGCGTTTAGTGTGTTGTTTGTTATGACTGACATATGTTGCTTAAACGATAACTATGGAAGTATTAATTCCAGATTTGTTTCGGTATGTCAAGACATACCTAAATCTAACATTTATGTCTGATCTCGGGGCATGTTAATACTACGATCATCTGGGCTTAGCTCTTCATTTCTGACTCAGCCAAATACAGGAATACTGTAATAGTTCTTTGACGGTGAGAAGTACAGAAAATGGTGTTATGAGGGAAACAGGGGCACAGGTGACAGCAGGCTTTCTGAGTACAGGAAATATAAAATCTTGAGTAACCACCTCCACTTCTGCTGTTGTCGCACTGAAAGGCTTCTGACAAGAAACTCACTATTTGCGTGATCAGAATAACGCATCACTGTTCCATTCTGATCATGTAATACCTCCTCTTTAGAAAATTAACATATTTGGAAATATTGTTGTCTTTCAGTTGGAGCACACAGCTTTGGTTTATGTCCTTCTTTTAAGTAAAATGTGTCTATGGGAATTGAAATGGGAACACTAAAACAGCACAGTGTACATTATCTTGGATGGCGTAATAAACTTTGATTGTTTTTCAGACAGATTTAATCCCTTTAACATGTTTCAACTGGCAAGTTTAGAAAAACTTTGGAGAATCGTCACTCTGTGTTTGTGTATGTAGCGTATACATACACATTGTTTATAATGTGAACAATCTGTGTTGCAATCTGTAAATTACACAATTACAGATTAAACCATTTCCAGACAATTGAGACTAAATCTGTATCTCGACATGCTGTAATCACACAGAGGAAAACAGCATTCTAGGGTAGTTTCTTTACATTTCGCCAAAGTTGTCAGCGGCCATTTTAAGACCTGCACTTCGATCTTCTGACGCAGTGTGTTACTGTACTGTATGTGGGAGGTGTAGATTAAACACCAGTTATCTGCAGATGCTGTGGATGCTCTGGCATGCCACGCCTATACTGGTGGATCACGATGAATGGTTCCTACATCACTGTAATTATATGAATCCCATAAATCCAGCATGGGTTCTCGTCAGCAGCAGTATACAGTACAACTGGCTGTGTGCCCAGCACTGCTGTATCACGCATACAGTACAGCTGGTGTCCCAGCTCTGCGCTAACAGGGCATTAGATTATGCTGTGCTGTACGTGTGTTTGTGTGTGTGCGTGCGTGCGTGTGTGTCGAGAGAGAGGGTACTTGTACTGTATATTAGCTAGTACACACATTAGGTCTAGGAAACATTTTTATACATCTGCCTAAACTGATCTACTCTCAGGAATAAATTAGTCCTGCGTGCCAACTCTGCACTTTCCTGTGTGCGTGCATGCGTGCGTGTGAGACAGAGAGAGAGATGGTAAGTATGGGCAAGTATCCTTCAGTGCTTGACAATGAAGGATACTTATTTTAACATACTGTAAGCCCAAGCAGGCTGCACGCACCTATTCTACTGGTGTTGTCGCCTTCCTGTGTACAGTAACACACTTCATCACTTCATATATATCACCTGTCCTATAAAGATATTCTCTTATTTCCCCCCCCCCTCTCTCTCTCTCTCTCTCTCTCCTTCCCACTCTCTGCATGCACCATATTACACTTAATAGTCCTGCTTGGCTGAAAGTGGATGAGAAAGTAAGGACAGATGGTGATGAGAGAATGGAGGAAGGAATTAAAGGAGATGAGAGGACAGGAAAGTTCTAGTTAAATGAAAAGCAAATGAAGGACGATAAATGGTTCTTTTCCAAATAAACATATATGTGTCACTGTTGTGTTTGCGACTCAGTAAATGGCTGGTTAGACAGTATGCAGTTAACCCCCGCTGTCACACGTCCGCTCTCTGATTACAGAAAAACCCAGTTATCAGATCTTCGTTAACGCTTTGAAACTCTGCTGTGCTACATCCAGCCAAATGCAAATTGATTTTCTTGTGTGTGTGTGTGTGTGTGTGTGTGTGTGTGTGTGTGTGTGTGTGTTTGTGCATGGGTGGGTGTGTGCATGGGTGTGTGTGTGCATGGGTGTGTGTGTGTGTGTGTGTGTGTGTGTGCATGGGTGGGTGTGTGCATGGGTGTGTGTGTGTGTGTGTGTGTGCGTGAGAGGGAGACAGACAGAGAGGTAGACTATGTTCTTATCTCGTCATCTAGATCCTATCTATCTTTTCCCCACACTTTCATGACCATCAAAGGCTGCGGCACCAGAAGGCAGAAAAAAATAAAGAAAACATGCTGATGTAACGCTCAGTATTTTTCCCAATACAGTACAGATGGAAATACGCGTATTATATTTTTAGTACCACTAAGCCTATCTGCCGTGGCGATCACAGTGGTGTATAGGCCGACATTTCCTTGGGAGAGTCAGCATCTGCGTCACTGATACAGTTACATGGATGAGAATGAGCAGCGCCCAGGGGAAAGACGGGGAAAGGGTTTGGAGAGCCGGGGGAAGGATGGAATCGATAGAGTCAGAATAGAGGGAAGGCACAGTATTATCAATGGAGTTGTGTCCTGTTGCAGTACAGCAACATCTGCGACGTGCGGACATATACAGCGCACGCATGCGCACCCACGCATGAATACACACAGACAGACGCACACTGCCGTGAACCTCAGGCTGCGGTGAGCTCTTCTGTGGGGGCGTTAGAACTGAATGATGTTGGACTGGATAGGTTTGTTGCCTGACACACAAATTATTTAAAAGTGTCCGGGACATCTTCTGTCCTAATTTCACCATCACACGTCATCATACTGATATCATTAGACAGCTTTTCACGAGAAATGCTAGTTGCATATTAATATAGCAAAAGCTCATGGCACGAGATCTTGGGTTATTTAGGATGAAGGCTTCTGCTAAATTCAGAACTGTAAATGTTTTTAGAATCAAGTAGAAAACCAACTGGACCCTGGCCATATGGATCATATGGAAGGAAAGTCATATTAAAGTAGCCCACGTATATCACTCAGATTTTTGTAAACAAGATGCCACATGTGCTTCATAAGAGACGCCAAATGTTCTTGTCAGTCCAAAATGTCTTTTACAATAATGTAGCATCCTGATGTGAAGAAATAGTTCTGGAGTATTTTCTCAGCGGAATCGTGCATTTGTGACAGACAACATCTGTCCCCCTCGGGGAATCGAAGCCCGATCTCCCATGCAGAGAGCGGACGCTCCTACAAGGCAGTCCAAAAACCCACGGGCTCTGGCCTGCATCGCCAGAGCGTCCTATGAGGTGTCGGAGAGTGAGGATGAACTTACTGCACAGCTACGTGCTGGCCATTATTAGACATGGCCTAACTGACTGTATGTATGTGTATGTATTTGACTCTAACCATAGTTGATAAGCTCCAACAGGTAATTAGGTACACTGTTAGAGGAAATATTTCCTCTCTGTTTAAATCTCAGTCAAGTAAAAACAAATACTTGATTTTGACGCCTGGTTTACCTTTTCTAATACGGTGTTCTCACTGGACCTACTTTGAAATTAGTAATATTAGCATGAAGCCATGGGCTTGTAAACCTCCACCCAACGCACAAACAACACACACCACCTCATCTACTGTATTGCTTACTAACTGCTGTGGACACACACATATACACTGTCTACAGTAGGCTATGTCCTACTGTAGGGTATATGTCTAAATGTAATGTACTGTATACTATGAATTGTACATGCATGGACATAAACACACACTTACTGTATAGCTGTATGTCTGTGTGAGAATGTGTGTGTGTGTGAGAATGTGTGTGTGTGTGTGAGAATGTGTGTGTGTGTGAGAATGTGTGTGCGCGCGTGTGTGCGAGCGTGTGTGTGTGTGTGTGTTTCCATCCATCCATCCATCAGTAGCACAACAGTAACCACACATCTTCTAAATAATGCACTATCCTATGTCTGTGCACTGCCGAGCTCACACACACTGTACACAGGCTGTAGACACTCGAATGGTAATGCAATATACTCCTTCAACACTGAGACGAGATGAGCAAAGCACAAACTAATAACATTTCTAACACCTACAACAATGCCCTCGTCCACACACTGTGCACATGGAACGTATACTGTACAGTTACTGTACATATCCGGCTGAACATTTGGTTCAAGATTGATCTACTATCTGATTTGAGAAAACCTCACAATCGATTTGCGGTTCTTTTCTACTGCTACCCCACACACACACACACACACGCGCGCGCACACACACACACACTCACACACACACACTCGCGCACACACACACACACACACATACACAGTTGCACGTTATACAGCTTTGTATTGGAGCTCCGCGGGGTGCAAAGTAGGCTACTGATGATTTTGCTCAGCTGGGGCAATTGAGCACCTGCCGGCGTTGTGTGAAAAATTAAAGGCGGCACAATGAAACAAAAGCACGCTTATTTATTCATTTAAAACTCGCAGAGGGCGCTGTGGTCATGACGATGCAGGAGCAGCAGGGGATGTCTCTGCTAGCAGGACCGTTTAAGGCTGCTGTTCAAGACGCACGAGGGACGGCCGTTCTGCAATTTGAGAACCGCGTGCCTGTTGCCTCGACGCCTGTGGCAGTTGCCTGTGGCAGCGCATTAAAAATGTAAAGTCATTTGCCCCGACATCGCTCTGGAGTGCCAATAACCGGAGCAAGAGGAGAAGCGCCGATAATAACTCTTTTTCCCGCACAGCGGTAAAGCACTCTCTGGGTAGGCTGCGGAACGACTGGGGCCCAACAGTGACTGCCCATACATTACAGGACCAGAGGCTGATGCGAAAAGCAATATGCAGCTCACACAAAGTGGATGCCTGACTTACCGGAGGAGGCATAGCAGTGGGCCGAAACCACAGAGGCCCTAAACTAATGTCCCGGTGCTGTACTTTAATTTAGAGTGCAAAATAATATTGTTCTTCATAATTAATTATGCATGCGCCTCTGTTTGCATTTCTGATTATGCTTTCAGGAGGCGTTGTAGCCATATTGGAGTTAGCTAACGCTTCCATTGCCACTCCAGATTTAGTTCTCTTCCGTATTGTATCAAAGATGTGAATGTATCGTTTGCTGAAGCGTGACCCTAATACCAAAGTCCTCTCTGAATGGTGACTTTTGTGATCCATTCCCCTGAGGGGTTTCTATATTCCTTCGATTTCCCCTACTCCTTTGTGATATGCTGCATATTGCTCTAAGCACTTGAATATGTAGCCATAGTCTCTATTAACAGATATCTGTACATGAATGCAGATATCTCAAATTGTAAATCAGACTGTAAACAGACCAGTGGACGGAAGAGGAAGTCTTGGCCTGTATATCCACTGGCTACACCGGAGCCTCAGGAATATCACAAAAAATATTGAGAAGGGTCCAGCTGCTCTCTGGCAGACTACAGAACACACCCCTCATTACTACAGACTGGTAGTAATGAGGGGTGTGTTCTGTCGTAAAGAGGGTGTGTCTTTACGACAGAACATACCCCTCATTACTATAGACACACCCTCTTTACTACAGAACACACCCCTCATTACTACAGACACACCCTCTTTACTAAAGGACACGCCCGTCATTACGACAGAACACACTCCTTGAGATAACCGCCTGGATAAGTATGAGGATGACACATGTTAACAACTAAACTTAACCTCTATCCCTAACCAGATATTAATTATCCCCTAAATATAACCACTAATCTCAAGAAGAGGTTAAACTAACCCTTAAACCTTTCAATAACCTTAACCAGAGGTTAACTTTCCCCTAAACTTGACAACTAATCTTAACTATTGAGGGTAAACTAACCCCTGGCCTACACGTAAACATTAATCTTAACCAGCCGTTAAACTAATCCCTAAACTTTTCACTAACCTTAACCAACGCTAACTAGTAAACTAACTTTGGCCTACACTTAAACACTAACCTTAAACTGAGGGTACATTTTCAATACATTTAACCTCAACAAGAGAGCTAACGGTGTTAGAATTTTAAGGGACATACAATAAATGTCTACAAAATGGAGTTATATTCTGACACCACTGTAACCGGAAGTCTAGCAGTTTGATAGGACGTTATCTCAGGAAATGTATCCTGTACGGTTTTGTAGTGAAGATGGTGTGTTTGTAGTAGTCGGCAGGCTGCAGCTGGATATGCTTGATAATATCAACCCTTGCCTCCAAAGGCTTAATAGTTATCAGACTATTTAGGCAACGGGTATTGAGATTGTAGCCAACCTAACTGTCAAGTGAAAAATTAAGATTGTCCCTACGGTAAATGAAATAACCTCTGGTAGGCAACATTATGTGGGGATATTGTACTGTTAATACATGTTTGTAACATCAGGGGGAGGCAGCTGGCATAAGAAGAGTATTTTGTGGTTGATTTGGAAGAACATTACGAAGAGTACATAAGGAGAGAGAAGTATGGTTGATTAGCAAAGCTTCTAGAAATCCTGCATAAAGCTTTCTTGCCTCTACACTTTCAGAACAAGAAAATCAATTCTGCAGATTGGAAGAAACTATTTTAAGGGCACCCTTAAAATAATTAAGTTTTAGTTACATTAACACCTTATTGAAAACGGAACTGAAATGAGAAGGATTTGCATATTACAGTAATGCTGTTAGATAAAATATTGTATCTCCACAAGTCAACTTCCCAAAAATGGAAAACAATTGCCTATTTTCAATTAAAGAAATACAGCCGCAGATCAAATTGCAGTTTGTTGTTGTAAGATCTCACTCTAGTTACTGAGCTAACTTAGCTTCTTTGTGTATTTATTGTTAGTGTTGTTTATTTACTTAACTGTTAGCTTTAGCTGCCTGTGGCATGGTGTAGCAGTCAGTTTTCTTAGAACGTAGTATATACTTTCAGGTTATATTTGTTTGTGCTTCAGTTTGAACGCTTGTAAGAATGAGCTGCCTTTTGATTTCTATGCTTTGTTTTCTGTGCAGATATTGCATATTGCATTTAGTGTTATGTTGACCTGGGTTTGACACAAATGTGCTTCTTTTTAGTACAATAACAAAATAATCCTACATCTTCTGTACATTCCCATATGCTTAATATAGAGTAATGTAATCATGGTCAAAGCTGTTTGGAAACTTGTTTTGGTTTGATTGATATTGTAAGGAAATATAGTGGCGCCAACTGGCACATGGTTGCGTTTATTTACATATTTTAACCTATAACATTGATTATTGAATAAATAAAGTGTGTTTAATTTACTGTTCTCTTTGTGTTAGTCATTCTTAATTCCCTGGGAGTAAGACAGACATTTGATGGAGCAGCTCAATGTGATAATATTACTGTAATCCTAAAATAAGCACATAAACTTCACCTGAGAAATCAAAGTATTTTCAGACTACAGCTTGCTGGTATGCAGGCAGCACTAAAATGTGTACTCACTAGCATGGGGTTTTTCCCCAAGGCTTGTGAATGAAGCATTTCCATGTTGGTGTGCACCAGGCTGGCTATGAACTAAGGCATACTGCGGGTGGGTGTAAATTCCTCTCACATTGGGTGCCCATGTTTACACTGGCGGGTGGTCACACACAGGACATGCTATTGTTATGGGAGCAGCGTACAATATGGCAAAGGCAGTGAGAAATTGAACACTGTTCAGTCTCGCCTGGTTGTAGTTGTAGAGAATGGCATAAACTAAACGTATCACTGTGTCGATCAATATGGGGTGGAGGCTGCAGGTTTGTTTTGGTCCGCCTGAAGAAAATAACAACGTCTCATGCAACTAATTTCATGTGGCACATTAAATGAGCCTTATTGGCAACAAAGATAATTAACATGTCTAAAACAACAACAAATATCCGTAGGATGGAAGATGCTCCCTAGATTATGTTTCAGGGCTCTGGCCTACACCCCTAATGATGTAATATAACTGTTTCTATTCAATCGAGTTTCATTAAGTCCTTGTTTACATGTATAAGTAAAATACAAATACAAATACATGTTACATTCCTCAATACTGTATGTATTCACACCCATTATGTTATATGAACAACAAACCAGTGTTTGCATTACATTGTCATCTAAATTTAAACATTTCTGCATTCTGTGACTCGGCTGACTTGGTTGACTTGGTATGTTGTTTGAGATGATAGCCTGGTATAAAGTGTCTAGAGCCGACATAGCTTATACACATAGCCTACACTTATCATAGGTTCCAGAGAACTTTGAGGTATTTTTCACAAAATGTACAATGTTAAATCCACTGAAGATTAGAATAGTGGAAATGTGTTTCTTGTGAGAAGAGGGAACAAATCTGTTTCTTACGGTATTGAGAAGAGGATATTAACCCTCTAAATCACGTAATTTTGATAAAAAATGTGCTGCTTCGTCATATATGAGATCAATAAAATGAGGCCAAGATGCACAATGTTTTATAGAGGCCTTCCTACAGACAGACAGACAGACAGACAGACAGACACAAGTACACACACACACACACACACACACACACACACACCACAAACAGAGGAAGGTATAAAAATCCAAGGTTAGTTTAACCCACTACGGACTGATGGGACGTACACATTACATCTCCCTTTACAGGCGGATGGGATGTCTGTGTTGCATTTGGTCATGTGATAATCTTTTTATTCACGTTTGCATTTAAATGCACTGTGATGAATTGCATTGACAACACATTATACAGACTGAACAGTATTGTGGGAAACAAAGTTACATTTTTTTCCGCCTTTATTTATTTATTGTGGATTTGTTAATGCTATTATTGTATTGAAGTATGATAATTTCTGACAAATTTATGTTGATGTTCATGGATATTTTAAAAAGTGTATAATTACTATTAGACACAAATTCCATTTTAATATTAAAGCCAACGCTATCAGCTCTCAAATGCTTTTTATTTGATGTATTTATCTGCTACACAGGCTGAGAAATGTTTATTAGTAAAATATCAAATTCTTTCATTAAACCAGTCATTTTTGCCCAAACCCTTAGTCCTTAATTTTTTTATTTTTTATTAAACCTTTATTTTACCAGGAGAAAGACTTATTGCGATACAAATCTCTTTCTCAAGAGTGCCCTGGGTATGGACCGGCTACACTTTCACAACAAAACACAATAACAAAACAACAATACAGATAAAACAAGTAATAAATAAAACATTAGATTCCAAAATCAAGAACAGACTAAAAACAACTACTAGGAAAAGTACCAGTAACCACAGAATTAAGAATTGCCTTGAAATTACCAAAAGTGATAAGACAACTAATTTTTCATTCTTTTTGCAAGGCATTCCAAGCTGCAGGGGCTGAATATTTAAAGGCTCTTTTGCCTCTCAGTTCTAACAATAGGTACTGATAGCAAAAGTAGGTCTTGTGAACGCAGGAAATACCTACTGTCTTTAAAAATGATGAAATAACACAAATAAGATGGTAAGATACCCAGCAATGCCTTATAGATAACAATAAACCAGTGTCTAAGCCTACAAGTGTTTAAGGAAGGCCAGCCAACTTTATCATATAAAATATGATGAGTAAGAGTTTTACAATTTAAAATAAATCTCAAAGCTCCATGATAGAGGGTATCAAGTGATTTCAAACTCT